>CATIWK010064360.1:0-14583 GCA_949634005.1 Mallotus japonicus | reverse complement strand
TCAGAGGTTGAACCAGCCCAGTATATTCATACTTCATTTTAGCTTCCAATAGAGTCCTAACTTATACACACTTAAATAAAAAGATTAGTAACTTAAATTGATTGTCAAAGATCAAAATTAGGAGTTTGATCATGCAAATGGTCAACACAACTTCAAGAAGTTCAAGGCCTATGTTGAGAAGCAAAGTGGCACACCAATAAAAATGCTTCAGACTGACAGAGGTGGAGAGTTTTTATTTGACCAATTTTCTTTGTTTTGTGAAGAAAATGGTATTCACAGGGAATTGACAGTGCCTTACACACCACAGCAAAACGGTGTTGCTGAGCGCAAGAACTGTACTGTTGTAGAAATGGCGAGAAGCATGATGAAAGCCAAAGGCCTTCTAAATGATTTTTGGGTGGAAGCGGTAGCCACTGCTGTTTATCTTCTTAATTTATCGCCAACAAGAGTAGTATCAAATCAGATTCCTTATGAAGCATGGAATGGTGTGAAGCCTTGGGTAAGCCATTTATGTATTTTTGGTTGTATTTCTTATGCTTTGGTCAATTCTGAAATTCGTAGCAAACTTGATGACAAGTCAATCAAATGCATATTTATTGGCTATTGTTCATAATCTAAAGCATATAGACTATATAACCCTGTGAATGGCAAAGTAATTATTAGCAGGAATATGGTCTTTGACGAAAAAGCAAGTTGGAATTGGCACAACAATGAAGGAGTAGCAGAAACTCAAATTTTACCAAATTTTGAAGAAGCAAATGGAGCTGATAATGACCTTGTAGCAGCCTCATCTGATTCCTTGGAGTTTTCAACACCAAAAAATAGCCCACAAAGACATTCCAACAGCTCATCTACTCCAGAAAGTTCATTTGAAGAATCTCCTCCAAGAAAGTTTAGGTCTTTGAGGGAGATATATGCAAACTCTCAAGCTTTGTTTATTGCTGAGCTAACTTGTTTCAATGAAGCAGTTGAAAAAGAGGAATGGGTTAAAGCAATGAAGGAAGAGTTAATTGCAATTAATAAAAATGAGACATGGGAGCTGGTGGACTTACCTGAAGGAAAGAATGCAATCGGACTGAAGTGGGTGTTTAAAACTAAGTACCATGTAGATGGAAGCATTGAAAGGCATAAGGCAAGGTTGGTCATAAAGGGATATGCATAAACATATGGTGTGGACTATGAAGATACTTTCTCTCCAGTTGCAAGATTTGAAACTGTAAGAATTTTCTTGGCCTTTGCTGCTTATATGAAGTTGAATGTGTATTAATTTGATGTTAAATCTGAATTTTTGAATAAAGAGCTTTTAGAGGAAGTGTATGTCTCTCAGCCTAAAGGATTTGTTATTTGTAGGAAGGAAGACAAAGTTTACTGGTTAAAAAAGGCACTCTATAGGTTAAAGCAGGCCCCAAAGGCGTGGTATAACAAGATAGATACCCATTTCTGCTCAAATGGATTTGTAAGAAGTAAGAATAAGCCTAATCTTTACTTGAAGAGGCAAGGTATTGATTTTCTTATACTTTACCTTTATGTTGATGACATAATTTATATGGGTACATCTAGTGCCTTAATTGAAGATTTTAAGGTTGGAATGATGAAGAAGTTTAAGATGACAGATTTAGGTGTATTGCATTGCTTTTTTGGTTTTGAAGTGTTACAAAAGGAAGATGGTATCTTTGTTTCTCAGATGAAACATGCTACTGACTTGCTTAAGAGGTTTAATATACTGAATTATAATAGAGTAACTACACCCATAAACTTGAATGAAAAGTTGCAGGTTGAAGATGGTACTGACAGTGCAGATGCCAAGTGCTTCAGAAGCTTGGCAGGAGGATTAATTTATTTAACTCATACACGACCTGATATTGCATTTTTCAGTCGGTGTTTTTTCTCGGTTTATGAAAATTCCTACAAAGCATCATCTTGGAGCAGCCAAGAGAATATTGCGATATGTGATTGTGGGCAGGAACAGCTGATTATGGGCAGGGATAGCTGATTATGGGCTTTGGTATGCTGCAATTTTAGATTTTTGTTTGTTGGGTTACTCAGACAGTGATTGGGCATGTTCTATGGAGGATAGGAAGAGCTCTTCAGGTAGCATTTTTCATCTTGGGTCTGGAGCTATCACCTGGAGTTCTAAGAAGCAAGCTACCATAGCTTTTTCATCATCTGAAGCTGAATATGCTGCTGTAACTTCAGCAGCATGCCAAGCTGTGTGGCTCAGATGCTTACTTATTGATTTTGGCCAAGAACAGAAAAGCGCAACTGAGATTTTGTGTGACAACAAAGCAGCTATTGCAATGAGTGAGAATCCAACATTCTATGCCAGAACAAAGCATATTGGCATTCGAATCCACTTCGTTCATCAGCTGGTAGCTGGAGGTTAGGTTCAATTAAAGTATTGCAGCACTAATGAACAACTTGCAGACATCTTTACAAAGTCACTTCCTCGAGATAAACATGTCTATTTCAGAACAAGACTTGGAGTATGCAATTTTGAATCAAGGAGGAGTGTTAAAGTTGATTCAAAATAACATGTGTTTGATTTAGTCAATTAAGTCTGTGTTAGTGTCAGTCTTTTGCTCCTTAAAATTCTATTTTAATTAGTAATAGTTAGTGGCAATAAAATCTAATTGTTTGTTGAGAGTTTTTAGCTTTTTTAGTTTATTGTATGCCTATAAAAAGACTCCATCAGTTCTTGAATAATATGTAGAAAATCACTTTGATTTCTCTGCAGATTCCATCTTTGTTCTTTTTAATTCAATTCTACAGTATTTAGTTTACTGCTATTCTCTATTTTTGCTACAATTCTTTGTTCTTATTTTTAGAATTCCCAATAATTATGGTATCAGAGCAGTCATCCCGGGCTCGTGTTAAAGACCTGGAGTTGGGTGCGGCCCGTTTGAGTCGTCGGGTGTGGCCCATTCGAGTTTGATACGACCCATGTGAGTCGTCGTTGGGTGTGGCCCATTTGTGACCCCGTTTGAGTTATTGGGAGTCATTGGGTGCGGCCCGTTTGTGTTTCGTAAGTGTAACTAGTCGAGGCCCAGTTACACTTGAGTAGGAGTGTTGAAACCCCACATTGAAAATGGGCAAAGCAATAAAGGGCTTATAAGTGGTGTAGATTGGACCTTAACACAAGCCAATTGGTTTTGTGTTATATGGGCTCAACTCCATTTATAAGTCCACATGTGTGTGCGTGGGCCAACACTCTCGAGGCCGGTGGATTCTTAACAAGTTCTAGGTCTAGTTACATGCATAGGGATTTAAGTAAAAGCATAAATTAGTGTTCTTGAAGTTGCATGTGATTGATGATTAGAACTTTAAGCATGAATTAAGAATTCTTTATGATTGATAATTAGGAGTTGATCGAGGCCATAGAAACGAGCCTGTTAAAGCAGTAAAAAGAGAAAGGAAATCAGGTCTTGAAGGTGAGTGAACGTCATCCTCTCCCTTAAACCGATTCTGAAATTATTTTCTGAATTCTTTGTTGTTGTTGTTGAAATCTTGTACCCTTGGTGTTGTTTCCTTGTGAATTCTGAATGCTTCATGAACCATTTTGTTGCTGGAATTTAACATTTTCGGTGCTACTCTTCTTGTTGAGTTTTGATTCTTGGAACAGACCTGAAACTTGTTGTTTCGGTGCTGCTCTTGTTTTAGAAATTGGTTGTTGTTGTTGTTCACTTTAAATCATCGTGAACTTTACAATTTTACTGTCATTAAGTTTAGTTTTGTGCAACGTTAGGTTGCTGCTGATTACCATTGAAAGGAAACGCAGAAATAGAGTTTAAATAACTTCCTAATGGGACTTAAAAACATATCAAAATAAAGTGAGAAGGGAATGGGTGATTTGCTGCTATTTAATGTGAGTTTTGCAGCAGAAAAACATGTGCTTTGCTGCTGTTTAGGGTGAGTTCTGCAGCAGAAATTCATGAGTGAAAGATGGGGAATTAAAGCTTGGATAATTTGGTTAAGTTGTATAAAAAAAACAGAACATATAAAGAAATAGAAAGGAAATGTGTATTATAGCCTAAGAGTTCACTTGATTCTTACCTTACTCTATTAAAAATATAACAAAAAAAAAAAATCATGTAGGTTGTTTCGGTGCAGAAATTTTTGTGTAAACAATCATCATTTGGCTTTTGAGTTTTTTTTTTATAAGCAAAAATTTTATTAATAATGTGAGGGGGAAAAACCACTTGAGCAAAACACTCAAGTGATGAAAAAACCTCTCCCTAAACTAAGCAAAAGAGAGAAATAAACAGAGAAACAACCACAAGCGACCCAAACCAGAAAAAACCAGAACAAAAGCAAGAAAAACAACAGCTTGCACACTGCCAAACAAAGCAAACAAAGAACAGCAGACATCTCCAAGGTCATAGAAGTAGAAACGCATAAGCAAAGAGAACTACAGAACTTGCACAACCCAAGGAACATGAACTACCGAAAGAGATTGAAAGAAAGCCAGCACATCCCACGAGACCAGAAAAACACTAGCCCATCTTGTAAACCATGCTAAGAAAGAAACTATAAGAAAAGAAGAATTACAAGCAAGATTGCTTGGAAGAGCTCTCACACAATTGAGCATTATTAGAAATCATCTCAGCAAAAATCTGTTGAACAAAACTGTCTGGCTAATCAAATTTAAAACCCAAAGCTTTGCCCAGTAAAATAGTAGCATTTGCCTCCTCTTGAATATCAACTATTTGCTTCTTATGTCTATCATTCACTCTCTGAATATCACTGATATCTGGTGTCCAAGTAGAGCAAGAACTTTGACTATTTTTGTTTCTTTGTGGTTGATCTCGCAACAAGCTTACTGCCAACTCTAGATAATTTTTGCTTCCCCGTCGACAAGAACTAAGCTTGAGAGAATGTTTTTGTTTAGGACGGGACCTTATTTTAGTTTTGGTTGGAGGGGCACAAGTTGAGTTAAGAGATATATATTTGTGAGCTTTATTGGGAAGAGGTTTAATATTGCGAGATTTGGGCAATAAAGAAGGTTGAAGAAATTCCTGCGAAACCACAGGAGAGGGGGTAGGATCAATAGTTTGGTTAAGATTGGTGTGCCAATCCAATATAGGAAAAGTAGAGGACAGATTGAAAGGGGAAAAGGAGTTAAAGAAGAAGATTGAGAAAGTTACAGGGTGAACAACTAGTCAAAGCCAAGATTGGATTAAAAGGAGTGGTAGCATTGGATCCAAGAAAGTCAGGGTGAAAGGAATTAAATTTCAAAATTGGAACCAAAGAAAAATATGAAGTAAAAGTAGTAAAAGAAGTTGTGGGCTCCAAGAAATGATTGAAAGGAGTTGAGAATCTAGATAGTTTTGATGACCCTCGTACCTAGCTAACTTCGATGGTCATTTTTTTAGATTACATCCGACTTAAACCATGGATTACTTACCTTTTTCTTGATATAATCATTTGCTACTATGTCCATAAATTACACATAGTGCAGCCAAAAAAAATTACGGATTTAGAGCTGAGTTGTATGCAGTTTAATTTATTAGTGATCAAATGAGTTTATAAATGCTGTTCAATATACTGAATAATGGACCTAAGTTAAGGTTATATCAGTTGGGGGAAGAGTTGTACATTGGGTTCTTAAGTTTAATGAAATACTAAACTTGTGCATTGGAATCCTATGAACTGTAAGGTTTTAATGGTAGAGTGCAAACTTTTAAAAAAGAAAATAATAATATATAAATAACTACTTGAAATTTGAAATTGGACTTGGAAATTTAATATATATACATATATACATGTATATATATATTAATTACTACTAAAGAATTAAATAAACTATGCTCTACTCAAATAAGCTATGTTATATTATTTATTTTGAAATGAGGAATAAGCTTTATAGCTAAATTTAAATATACATGTACAAATAATGAATAATGAGAGTTTAATTTCCAAGGATGGAATTATCAAATTGTGTACATGTATATTTAATTTAAATAATAATTACGAGGAATATTTGAGAAGAATAATTTGAGTTTATATACAAGTTGAGCACATGCATGCATGTTAAATAGTGGTAGTAAGACCACGTCTGGGACATGGTTGGGTCAAGTGAATTATAAGACGGTGTCTGGGACACTGCATTTCACTCTGTGAAAGATGTAAGACTGTACCCGGAGTGCAGCTTTCTAAGTGAATTGACAAAATAAAATTATTGGAAATAGCCATTTTTATTTATAATTGTCTTTGGGACAGCGCTCGAGGTCAATATGCTTTTGGGGCGATCCCGTGTGGTTAATTGTATGCATACATATTTCATATTTATTAGACCCTCCATGTGCTTATGGTACTCGATATCCACCTCTACATGTGCATTTGTGCTCGTTAATTTATTTATTTCCTAAATTCGTTAAATTGAGAATTTAATCTTAATGTTTATTAACATTACGCTTAGAGGTTAATATTGGGAATAATAATATTTTAGTAATTATTTGGGATTATGGTTGAACCGGGTGACTATTAAATTTTATCATATTTTGAGCAGAACTAAAAGAATGGTAGATGATCATTAATTAAAAATTTAATGCTTTGAATATTAATTAAAATTTAGAATAATATGAATATCTGATGTTTTATTTAATTATTTAATAAATGTAATTCTTCCATATTTATTCACGTTCTTTTCATTTCGTGATCCCTCTTTCTTGTTTGCTCTATTCTCTCACTCGGTATTTTCTTTAAAAATACTCACTCTTCACTATTTTTTTTTTCAAGTTAACTGTAATATTATTAGTTAGAATAATTTGCTTGTTTATTAAAAGTTGCAAAGATGTCGTGTGATTACATGGTCATGAGTCAGGAGGTGCTAGAAGATGAGGCGACCATTAAACACTCCCTAGGGCACTCTGTTGATACAGCGTTGCACTGGAAGGTGCAGGTGGAGCCTGCAACTGTACCCTTCCATTTGTTGACTATTAGAGAAAACCATGGAGACCTTGTCATTACAGTAGTACTTGTGATTTATGAGACTGTGTTTGATGTCCGTGTATCCCTAATCCTTGACTAGCACTGATGTTGACTATGTAACCTTGTTGTGTATATATGACTGTGAGAAATAGGGTTACTTCTTGTAGTTGATTACTACCTATATATCTTGGTGTTAATAATTGTAAATATTTGGGTTGTAATCAGTACTTTAGCACTTATAGAGGATTATATATAACTGATGTGAATAGTTAGAAATAAATGGTAACCTCCTGCTGTTCTCCTAAATGATGTGTTATAGATAATTGTTGCTCATTAAGAATTACTAGTTTACAAGTCCAGTCTGGAAATATTAGTAGGGGAAATCTAGACAAGTATGGAATTTGAATTTTACGATGTTAGAATATCAAACTTTAAATTAAATTTAAAAAATTAGCTCATTTTACAGTTAATTATTATTAGTTCACCAATTACAGCTATGATTATATTTGGATTAAAGATTTTGACATTTGGATATTAACTCTCAAAGTGCTGCCTCATCTTATAGGCCTCCTTATTAGATGTTCGAGGGTAATATTCTAATAAGGGTGCATATGGGGTTGGGTGTCACAATTAATATTTGACAAAATTTATCAATTGAGCCAAATCTACACAGCAAAAAAGAACAAAAAAAATTAAAGAAAAACATAGCCATGGGATGCGAGTTACTTGAGTTGCCAGTAAAGGCAACTCTACTGTGTCAATAATTAGTTTTTAACTAGGGGTATGCATTGATCAGTTCGGTTTGTAAGACCAAAAAACCGATCGATTTTTGGAAGCATAGATGGAAAACCGAATGGAACCAAAGTTGATAAAAGAACCAACAGTTTGGTTTGCCGAGGATATACAAAAATTTTAATTCGGAAGTTCAAATTGGGCCTTATGGGTTGGGCCAAAAACATAACTTATAAATTTTTATAACAAAAATATTTTTGGGCCTTGCCCATTTACAATGTATACAAGGGCAATTTTTATAGGCTTGAATATGTATAGGGCAAAAATATCTAAATAAAATATACAAAAAAATTAGAGTAATTGCAGTTTACATCTAATTACCTAATACAAAATATTGAAACAGCCTGCAAATACAAAAAAACAAAAATCACTGCTGAGCTTTATGTAATTGCAAAAAGTATATCTGCCTACACCAACAAAAAAAACTTGAAGCAGGCTTAAACTTACTAAGTGGTATTCCTGCAAAATGAAACAAAAAAAAAAAGATAAATCAAACACCATAAAATATGCAAATAGACATTATAGACAATAGATAATATAGAAAATAGGCTCATATTGTTTTGTTTCATGTCATGTTCAGCATACAAAAATAGAAGCGATGCAACAACATCAGTTAGAATAATCTAAAGACACAAATGCCACCAAGCTTAACCATTGCTTGTATCCTAAAAAAATCAGACAATTCAAGGGTGGAAGCATCATCACAACCATAAGCAGAGACTAAAAAAAAGGCTCTAAGTCATTATTGGATTGCAGAAATATTTCTGATAGCTTTTGAAAAAACTTGAAGCCACCAAAGAAATATAACCAAGAAACCCAAAATAAATCAGATAATATAGGGTGGAAGCTTCATCATTGCCTCTTATGTCCACTGCAACAATATTTCATTCATGGTCACATATGCACATGTATAAAAACTTAGTAAAGACAAGCAGTGGACACACAAGTAATCCAATAAGCAAGCAAACAGAGCATGCTTTCATTTATTGAGCAGATAAATGAATAAATGAATAGCTTAATTACTGAAAATATAGTTATCATGATGCACAGGCAGTAGTAGATGCTGTTGTGGTGTGTAACTACCAACTATCATTACCCAAAAAAAATATATATTATCTAGCTTCCATTTCATGTTGAAGGGCTAATGCCCACTTATAGCAGATATGAATAATAAAGAAAAAAAATTAAAAGACGATAAAAAAAGAATTACATAAATGAAAACTTAGATTGAATTAGATAAAGTAACTTTGAATTAGATACCTTTTTCAATATTCTCAAGTTCCTCAAGTGATTATTCTATTGACAGTTGCCTGTTTGTCAATCTTAGCCAATCCTAAGTACAAATGAGTGCCTCAACAATCTTATGAGTCAAAGAACTCCTAAAAGCATCCAGTACATGACCACATGTGCTAAAGGCATATTCAGAATCTACTATCGATATTGGCACAACTAGGACATCTCGAGCCATCTTTGAGAGGATATAAAACCTCTTAGAATTGAACCTCCACCACTTCAAAATATCAAAATTCTGAATCTCATCCAAGATAGAGTCATTTAGATATATTTCTAACTTACTTCCTTTACTTCCACCCAAACCACTATCCATTTTCTACTTCTTAAATTTGGCCTTTAATAATGACATAGATTTGCTTCGGTCAGGCAACTTAGGCACAGAAGCAACACATTATGTATCACTTTTAGAACCAAACACAACAGATGCAGTAGAAGAACCATATAATGCAACATAACCTTCATATAGCAATTGAAGATTATCATATTTGATTGTAGTGAACAAATTAAGACCAAGCAAATCACCATATATTTGCTTAAAAAAAACTCCACATACTCAAGTTTATCTAAGGGTCTCCCAAATATTTATCTAATTTCATTCTCACATTGAGACCCATGGTTTGAACAGATAAATCAACTGAATTTTTCCATTCACTCAGCATGCAATGCAAGTCAGATATCTCAGAGAAGAAAGAATTTGATGTAACATATTAAGAACCACTTATTCTCAATGTCATGTCATAGAAGATTTGCAACATGTCAAGAAGTTTTTGAACACACATCCAATCCAGGAAATCAGGGATTTCCTCACCTAAGTCTATTGTAAAAGTAGTATCTTGTTCCTCATATTTTTAAAATGCCCTTTGAAATAAGTAGGCAGTTTTCAACATTATATAGGTGGAGTCAATGGCGAATCTAAAAAAATTAATTAGTAGGGGAAATTTTTATATGAAAAGAAATTATATATCCAAACTAGAAAAATTAGATTAATGGGGGTGTCAAGCTTCTTGTAAAGTTGTAAAAGTAAAAAAAAAAAAAAAGAAACTAGGTTTTGTTTTTATTTCAAGTAAAAGAGTTGTAAGCCTTGAAAAAAACTTTAATTTAAGTTATATTCTTTTGATTTTTGGTTACACAGTTACACTCATAAGAACCAAAGGAAATTCTTTAAATTTAAAGGTGGACAAGGTGTGAGTTTAAGTGGGGGCAACAAGTTAAAATAATAATAAGATAATATAGGTTAACAGACACACCTTACAGTAACACTATCACAATGTATTTAAAAGGACACAGTGAATCAAAGGCAAAGCAGCTTCCACCCTTTTGAGTTTCAGATTCATAGAATTGGAATTCAAGTGAATCTAAGTGTTTCTTAAATCAGCTTTCACCCTTTAGTTAACAAAGGTACTATTTGTGCTTCCACCCAAATGTATTAATTTTGTGCACAGAATATGATAGCACACTGCAAAACTTTAAAAAAAGTTAAGATGAAAAGTCAATGACAAAAAAAAGCATATGCGCTTCAAAAAAATTAAACAAGTCACTAAAGAAGATCAATTTGCAATAAAAAACTTTGTGCATGTACTTATTTTTCACATTCATGTACATAGCAAGAGAGAAATCCAATAGTTCAAGAGAGAAAACCAAAACATCAATTTAGAAAATCAACAGATTTGCCCATAAATTTTCTTCTACCCATAGATCAACCATCAAAGATCATATATCGAAACAGAAAACCAACAGATCGAGAGAGAAAACCAAAAGAATCACAAAAAAAGAAAAATCCACCAAGAAATGACTTCCACCCAAAAAAGAAAGATCCACCAAGAAATGACTTCCACCCAAAAAAAGCAAATAGATCAAATCATATATGTTGTCAAAATTAAAAAAATTAATGAACTACATCAACAGATCATGACACAAACCCAAAATATCCAACAACAAACTAACTTCCACCCTCAAATATGAAAGATCCACCTAAAAAAACAACATATCAAAAACAAAAATGAAAACAAAATAGATTAATGCCAAAACACAAAAAATGAACATATCAAAACATTGAACACACATGCATGCATGCATGTAAACACCACAACACTATTGCCTTTATAAATAATCGACTACAATAACTAGTCCATTAATATTTTTTTTAGTCACTGTTTCTGTGTTTTAGTGGAAGGAATCAACTAAATGAAGTAAGCAATGAAAGGTTAGAAAAGAGACATAATAATTGAGCATTTTAAACAAACTATGAGAAGTAGGTAATGGTGAGAGGTGAAGCAGATGGATTGATGAGATTTGGAAGAGAAGATAGAGATGAGATTAGGGTTAGAGATGAAGGTTCGAGAGAGAGGGAGAGAAGAGACAAAAGCAGCTGTGAAAGAGGGTGGGTTAGGGCTAGAAATGAATTAGAGTTAGTAATATTTTATATTTGCAGTTAGGTTGGGGTAGGTCATTATATATATATATATATATATAATTAAAAATTCAGAAAGTTAGTTGGTAATACAATGCCTACTGAACTGACTTCAGCAATTTTGAAAAAGCCCCTTAATAAAATCGAACCACCACCCTTCAATTTCGGAAACCAAACTAAAGCAACAATTCAGTTTGGTTTCAGACAGTTTTCGGGTGGCAATTAGAAATTGCACCCCCCCCCCCCCTCCTCTTATTTATAACGGATTCATGCATACATTGATGGGATCAAATAGTTGTTGATGCATGTATCTTTATCATCGGAGGCTAACATTAAAGTATACAAGTGAGCCAGTTTGTGATTAAGCTCTCCAAAAGATAGTGGCACAATTAATTAACAAATAGGATGCTGCCTCTACTTCTTTCATCGCACCGCTACCCGGAATAAATAGGATGCCGATGTCAATTCATTCTCATAAAATGAAGTGTATTCACAATGAACATTCTCAGTTTTATACTCTTAATCTCTAAAAAGCATAATGAAAATGATACATTCTTTTAAAGGTTTTTTATTATTATATTACTGTTATTATATAGGTAATATTTTTTATTTTTTATTTTACGTTGGTTTTTATTAATAACTTTGTTGATGTATATAAATTTCATATTGGAATTGTTTATTTATTTTGTTTTTATTAATAACTTTGTTGATGCATAAATTAAAATTGTTTATTTATGTGGGCTAATGTATAGCCTATATCTCTACTTATATAAATAAACTAAATTATATCAAGTGGCAATTTAGATATAATGCTTATCCATAAGTCATTTATTACAATTAGGGATGTGCATTTGGTCGGTTTGGTCGATTTTAGACCATTTTTTGACCGAACCGAATTAACCGAATCGAACCAAACCAAAACTGAATTGAACCGAATTGAACCAACCGAGAAAAATGAATTGACTGAACAAACCAAAATTTTTTAAATGAAAATCGAACTGACTGAACAAACTGAATTTTTATAAATATAAACTATTTTTAAATTTATTATTATATAATAATAACATTTAAAAATAAAAAATAAATTAAATTTCTGTTAATTCGGTTAACCAATTTTTTTACTATAAAAACCGAACTGAACCGAACAGAGCCAAAAATTCAGTTCATTCAAAAAATAAAAAAAAATTAACCAACCAAATTGAATCTAATCGAATTGGGTCGGTTCAGTTTGGTCGGAAGGGTTGCACACCTAATTACAATTCATTTAGTTCACCTTTAAAGTCATTTTATTTTTAAAAAATATTAATTAGATTATAATACTCTTTCTCAAAATTTTATGCAAGCTGAAACAAAATTTGGTTTTAACTTTTTAATTTTCAATCATTATCCCCTTTAACCTTTTAAACCATTATTTCCCTCAACTTTTCAACTTTCAAGTCATTATTAGCAATGGTTCCATTCTACTGTCACTAAAAAGAAAAATATAATTATGCATGCAGCAGTGGAACCTTTGAGATTTCAAAAAGAACAAACACTTCCCCCAAAAAAAAAGGAACAAATATATTATTAAGAGAAATCACACACTTAGCAACTATCTTGACTTTACAGATTGGAGTGATAAGACTTAGAGAGATAAGGAAGTTAAATGGAGTGATAAGGAAGCTAATCAAGCTATGGTTGCCAATCCTAATACAACAAATCATGAGAGTAATTTAAGGAGTTGTATTGGGACTCAATCACAACAAAAGAGCAAAGTGATAGCACAAACTTAGGAACATGATTGATTCAAATCTTGTATGTTTGGCTTTCCTTCTGTGTACAAAGTCTATTCCTTTTATGTATTACTGTACAAAGTCTATAAATATAATAATAATTGAGCTTTCTTCTCACGTTGAAAAGAGAAGTTATTCCACAGACAAAATTTACTTATTTTCAATTCTTCTTTATGGTATCAGAGCTTTTGTGACACAAGAGATTTCTGTAATGTTCTTCAAATGGCTTCCCTAATATCATTGAATGTTGCCAACTTTGTTACTCTCAAACTTACACCAGAAAACTATCCACTCTAGCGTGAACAACTTCTTGCTCTTGCAGAAAGTCAAGATATGGTTGGTCTTCTCACATGTGAAAAGCTAAAACTGGTCATGTATACCAATATTACAACAGAAAACACTTCAACCAAAGAAGATGAAACAAAAAAAATTTCAAAAGATTACCTTAAATGGCGAAAGGAAGATGGTCTCCTTCATAGGTGGATCATTGAAACACTCACCGAAGAAGCCTTAGGTCTGGTCATTGGGCTAAAATCATCCCAATCAGTCTGGAATGCTTTGAAGGAAGCATATGCTCAGGATTCTCAAGAACGAGAATTCACTCTACGTCAATAACTCACATATCTCAGAAAAGAACTGAATCAATCATTGGCAGAACATTTGAGGAAGTTTAAAAGTATATGTGATAGTCTTGCAACCATAGGTAATTCGGTACCTAACAAGGCAAAAGTCTATTCGTTACTTGCTAATCTTGGCTCAAAGTACGAATCCCTCACAACTGTAATGCTCAAACCTCCCATGCTATCTTATTTAGAGGTAGTATCACTTGTAAAGGGATTCATCGAAATTCATGGGTTGAAACATCCAATTCACCAACATATGCATTTTATGGTCAATATAATCAAAACCAACAACAAACATACAACAACCACAATCGCCAAAATATTCAGTTCACATTAAAAGGTAGATGATTTCACGTTGCTAACAATAATTTTTAGTACCCAAATTATACAAGTAATGACTCAGGATCACAACAATAGTCACAGAGAGACAACAATCGAGCTCCGTGACCACCATCTCCTAGCAAATGATGAATGACGAATACAGAGAGAGATGCATAAGAATGATGTCTGTCAGCTCTGCGGAAAGCTTGGACATACTGCCAAAATTTATTGGAGCTTACCAACACAGCTAGTGAATAGTATTGATATTCCTCAAGCTCTTGCTGCTCTTACCATGGATACTTCAGTTGCAGAAATAGAATGGACAACTGACACAAGTGCTTCAAACCATATGACTGCACATCCAGGTTTGCTTCAAAATCTTCAAAATTATGTTGGTCATGATTTCGTCTTCATTGGTGATGGTTCTTTAAAAATAAATACAACT
>CATIWK010064295.1:0-11383 GCA_949634005.1 Mallotus japonicus | reverse complement strand
AAATAAAAATAAATAAAAAAGAAATAAAAAATAAAGATAACAGAAAATAAGAAAAAAAAAATAAAAATAAATAAAAAAGAGAGATAATTAGAAAATAAATATAAGGATAAAATAAAAAATGAAAAATAAGGATAACAGAGAATAAGAAAAAATTAAAATAAATAAAAAAGAAAGAAAATAAAAATGAAGAAAAAACTAAACAAAAAAAAGAGAAAATAAAAATTAAAGAAAAATTAAAAATAAGGAAAACAGAGAAAAAAAATAAAAAATAAGGATAAAATAAAAATAAAAAAAGGGGAGATTAAATAAAAAGTATGTATTTAATCCTTTTGTGAAAAGGTTGGGTACCGTGGGTGTAATTAACCCTCAGCTGGCGTGGCATCACTTTTTATCAGATGATATGTCAGCATCCACGTCATCACCGGTGACTGTATTCCGTGACGAGACCCTTTTGTGGGATTTATTCGAACACTTAGGAGGTTTTATGAGACGAAAACAAATTCAGGTAGTTTAATGGGAAATAGCCTATATTTTATGTACTGTGGGTGTAATTAACCCTCACTTTTGTCAAATTGGTTTGTCACAAAAGAGACTGAACAAAAGAAAAAATATTTACCACCCACCAGTTCAAGCGGTAAGGATGGTGCCCATGACCCTCAAGGGTCACGGGTTCAAGTCCTAGAGATGCTGTTTAAGCGTTGAGCTACTCGTCTTGAGCTGGCTAGTTCCAGCCACAGGTTCGGTTCCGTTTAGAGGTTGAAGGTTCAAATCCCCCTCCCCTCACATCACTGACAAAAAAAATATATATATATATATTTAATAATCAAATGGCAATTTAAAAAAATATATGAATTTAATTTTGATACTGTAGGAAATAAAGCTGTCTTACTTTATTCAAAAAATTGAAATAATAAAATACTAAATTTTAAATATTCAAAATTACAATGATATAATTTTTTGGCACATGGATATATATATAGGAAATAAAGCTGTCTTACTCTATTCAAAGAATTTAAATAATAAAATACTAAATTTTAAATATTCAAAATTACAATGATATAATTTTTTGGCATATATATATATATATATATATATAAGAGTAAAAAATAAAAATATAGGTTTTATTTTTTGAAAATACTCAATTATCTTAAAAATTTTATTTTCTTAAATTATTTGATTAATTTTCATTTTTAAAATTATATACATATATATACACACACAATTAGTTGTTGATTATTCCATTTTTACATATGTATATTTTAGGTAAAATTATAATGTGCACTGTTGTTTGACCAAATTTTGTCAAAATTACAGTTATTTTTTCTCACTTTTACCTCCACATGTTTTCATACATTTTTATCTTAATTTTTTGTTTTCACGCTGTATGTATTTTTTTCTTCTTCTTATTCTTCTTCCAATTTTACAAAATTAACTAAAATCTTCATATATTCAGCTAAACTCGTCACTAACTATAACAAAATTTGTAAAATTAACCCCATGAACAATGAATTTTCAATAGCAAAATTGTTGTGTTTTCTTCTTCTTTTTCTAATTTTGTTTTTGAATTTGTGCTTATGATATTATAGGTGTTAATAGGATTTTGCCAGTTCATGAGTTTTTTTTTTTTAATTTGACGAGTGTTTGTCATTTTTTTTGTTATTGGCACTTAGGTGATTCTTAAATTCTATTTTTTTTTTCTCATTTTGCTTTTGGATCTGTATTTCTAGTACTATGGGTATTGATAGATTTTTGCTAATTCATTTTTTCTCGACTTCTCGTTTATTTGGTGGGTGTGTGTTGTGATTTTTTTGGTTATTTGCGGTTAGCGTTATTTTTATTTTATTTAGTTTTTTCAGTTGTTTTGATTATTTTTGATATATAAAAACAACTAGTGTATTTTTCAAATAATTATTATTAAATACTGTATTTTTTTAAAAAGTTAGCTGTATTTTTTATTTTTTCGTTTTTTATTATTTCTGAAAAAATTCCTACATTTTAAGCCCATAAAGCCCATTAATCTCCAAAGCTCATCTGGTAGAGAAGAAATCAATAACGAAAAAGGCCCATTGTACGTCACAATTACAAAAGTTGACGAGTTAGAGCGAGCAACTCATTTTTTTTAACTCAGCAACTCAACTCGAACGATTTTACATTATTCACTTTCTGCTGTATGCTGCTGTTTTTCTTTTTTTCTTTGAACAAACTCATCTTGTAACAAAAATACAAAACAGTTCGGCAGTAGCCATTCTATTCCAATCCAAAGCCACATGATCTGGCTCTTGGTTTCTGCGTAGTAGCATAAAAGACCCATTAAGGTAAGCTTGCCTCTCTTCTCTGTCTCTTTCTCAGTCTTGTGTTTCTTTCTAAAAGATTGCTGGGATTGTGAGATATGTACAACACTTACGTTAGTTCAGCTGCATTGACACTTAGAACTAAAGCGTCTCTTTCATTTTCTCCATTCAATGACTACTGTAACTTATTAAACGAAAGATTTGACAAGTACCCTTTATCGTCATCTTCATCATCTCACTGCTGTTCATGTTGTAATTGCTGTTCTTGTTGTGCATCATCATTTCCCACATGTAGTTCAAATCCCAGTTTATTTTATGGCTTGAGGCAGTCTACTCTAATTCAATTGTCACCTTGTAAAAGACTGATCTTTGGTGGCAGAGACCGGTACTATTACCGGGTCTCGGATTTTGATCCCGGTTATGGTTGTTTTGAGGTTTTTTGCTCTTTTAAGGAGAAGGGTAGTAGGGATAGAATTGAGAAGAGAAGGCTTGCGGGCTCTACTTTGCATGGTAGGAGATGTTTAAGTAGTACTGATGATGTTGATGCTGTGATTAGTTTGTTGAGTGAGGATTTGAGCGAGGAGTGTTTAAGTGATAGAGATCGAAATGGGAGTTTGTCAAAGAGAGTGGAAATAGATAAGAGAAGTAATTATGGTGGTGAATGTCACCAGAGGAGAAAGAGGAATGTTAGATTGGGTTCATTGGAGAGTGGATCCAAGAATAAATATGAGTTGGTTGCTGGTGAGTTTAGGAAGGAAGGTGATAGAAGGAAGGGTGAGAGAGAAGAGGGTCAAAGGAAGGACGAGATGGAAGAGTACAAAAAGTACAGACAGGAAGACGAGAGGAAAACAAGGGAAAAGGAAGAAAGCAAAACTGTTCTGAAGGATGAGAATCGCAGGGAAAGGAAAGCAAGTTCCAGTTTTTCATCTTATTACTCACTGTCTTCTACTGGGGATTTGGAGAGTGACAAGGAAGGTCAAGATGAGCATGTTGCGGTGCTGGAAGAAGCATCAGGTGGATATAAGAAAGAGTTGTGGGGTGGAGAGAGTACATATGAGAGGCAAGCAATGGAAGATGTTTCAGAGCAGAGAGCTAGTACCACAAAAACTGGCACAGACTGGGATTTGAGAAAGAAAACTGAGAAGAAACTTAGTGAGATTGAAGAAACTCAGTCCAGAAACAAATCCTCAGAATTGCGCTCAAGGATACCAAGGACCAGTGAATGGGATTATGGGAAGGTGTCTAGTTCTCATAAACAAATTGGTCAAAAGAATGAGAAATCAACTTTGGCAGTCAATTTTGAGAAAGGAACAAGAAAGCAATATCATCAGATGGATGAACAAGTTTCAGAGCTGTCCCAATTGAAACAAAATTACAAGGAAGTTGCTGATATACAGGAGATCCAAGGCAGAAATGTAAAAACAACTTCTCAATACCAAAGGCAGTTCAATGACAGAGAAGAAAATCTCACAGTAGATGCAGATTTGGCTGAGGAAAGAAGGGTTGGATATCACGAAACAGTTGATGAAAGCCCTGGAAAGAGAAAATTAAGAAGAAATGCGTTGCAGCTCTCTGAAGTATCAGAAGTTGGTAATGCTGATAATGAAAGAGTTTCTAATTTGCAGAGACAATCTGAGTCTAGATTGAAGATCCAGGAAGAAGACAGAGCTCAAATGTCTATATGGGAGACAAATGAAAAACGCCAGCAAACATTTGAGCAGGTAACTGGGCAGGTTGAGTCAAGAATTGGCTCAGGAAAGCTCTCAGAAATATCAGAAATTCATGATGGCCATAGCAGAACATCTATGTTACTGTTAGAAAATGGAAAAAACGACCAGGAAGGAAGTATTGGTGTCTCTCATTTAGTTGGACAAGCAAAAGAGCAGAGGTCCCACACAGATCAAGAAGCAACGCAGAGAATTCAATCCAGAAGAGGGTCTCAAGATGTCACCAATATACCAGTGAATGTCACCAATGTATCAGTAATTTATGCTAGTGATAAAGAAAGAATTCATGATTCTAAAATAATCTCAGAGGAGAGAGTGATTGATCGAGGAAGTGAGTTGACATCAGTTGTGAAACCCATTCAAGAAACAAGAGAAAGACATAGTCAAAGTGATGAAAGAATCACAGAATTCAAATCAAGAAATGAGGCCCACAGGACCACTGAAGTGTTGAATTTTCAAGAAAAAACTTCACAAGAGGCCTCTAGTTCTCAAGCATCCCTCACTACGGTTTCCCAAGCAAGAATACAACATGTTGATGTGGAGGAGGATAATTATAGAAGTTCGCAGGCAATGATGATGCCCCCATCTCGTCAAGTGGTAGATCGAGGTTCATTGCAAATTAATCTGATTAGTGGGATGGCAACCCAAGAAGTTATTGGCCAAACTTCTGAAAGCAGCTCTAATGTTTTATATGAAAATTCAGGAGGGAGAACTCCAAATTTATTTCAAGAACCATATGGAAGAGATGGGAAGGGTGAAACTCAAGGGGAGTGTTTGAAACTTCCGAACCCTGAAGATGCAATGGGCTCAGCTTATCGTCTAGAGGAGTCATCCAAGCAGTTTGTTGGGGAGTTCATGGAGACAGCAAGGCATGAAATCTCATCCTCTGAAATTCAAAGGGAGAAAGGTTTCATCCCAAAGTTGGTGGAAGGTGAAAAGGAGAAGAGAAAGAATTCAAGTCAATATGGTTCAGAAGATTTACAATTGAAGAAACAGGACAAGAGACGATTGTCTGGGGGCTCTAGAGATAAGGGTCCTTCTGATGAAATGTGGGATGTGACAGATCCATCTATTCAAGAACCTTCAGAGACAGAAGCACTGGAGGGCAGCACAACAAATAATAATACCGTTGTTAGGAGGACTGGAAGGTCGTTGTGGAGTATCATTGGGGATGTAGTTCGACTGCGCTGGGGTTCACGTTCTGAAACCTCCAAGTCAGCAAGAAGATCAGGTGGAAAGAGTTCATCCAATGATTCAGTTAGTAGTGAAGCATGGTTTTCTGGTCATGACCCTGAAGAGAATAGTGAGAAGAATGTCGAAAAGGAAAAAAGCATGCCCAAAGAAGCCTCCTCTTCTCATCAGCTGCAACTGATGAAAACTTCTAGTCAAGGTCAAGGAGAAGTGTCATCTCCTTCAGCTGCATTGAGGAGCGGGTCCACGTCAAAAGGTATTTCCTCTCTGTCTGAAGAAGAAGAAAACCTTACTTGGGGAAAAGATGGAAAGAACTTTGAAGAATCTCAAGGTCAAAATCAAAAGAGTTCCCATGTTTTCCCTCCTACCACAGAAGTAGGGGAATCATCATCTCTACTGCTGCCTTCTAGTCGCATGAGTACATTTCCTACTGAAGAAAGGTATGGCAGGGATGAAATTGATGTGTCTGTCAGTGGCTCAATGGAGCTGATGGAGCAATCTATTAGTACAAAGTCAACTGAAGTATTCGGCCCTGAGGGGATGGAAGGAGAGTTGAAACAAAGGAAACTCCAGCGGAAGAAACAAGTCCCAAAAGATAAATTTGATGAATGGGAAGAAGCATATGTACGGGAAAGTGAGCAGCGAAAAATTGATGAAATGTTTATGAGAGAAGCACTCCTAGAAGCCAAAAAGGCTGCTGATACATGGGAGGTGCCTGTTGGGGCTGTTCTGGTGCAACATGGAAAAATTATTGCCCGTGGCTACAACCTGTAAGTTTTCTAAGTGCTATTCAATGGTCTAATATGGTACTTGATTTGTTTTGGGTTTTTACATAGGGATCTATTTTTCAGAGTGGAAGAGTTACGGGACTCCACTGCCCATGCAGAAATGATTTGTATACGGGAGGCTTCGAATCAACTTCGGACCTGGAGGCTTGCGGTAAATTGCTTAAAATCTGTATAACCTGTATTTACTCTTTTTATCCCAAGCGTATCTTCTATTTGAAGAAGTAGAATTCTTGAGCAGACTGATTAATATTGCTGTTTAAAGTTAATCATAATTTGACAAAGTTCACCAAGTAATATATTAGATTTGATATATAAAAGATACAAAATTTGCTTGATATTGACATTCAAACTAGAAAAGTAAACAAAAATGAAACAGAGCACAAGAGCTCAATTGGTGTGCTTCCTGTCCTGTGTAAGGATTTGTTTCTCAGCTTCTCATTAGTATTTGTATTTTCAAGATTGGCTGGTTGATGAGACTATAATTTGCTTTAAAGTATTCTCGTTTGGTTTGAGCTGATGGTGTGGTTTAAGTATTCTCTTAGATGAAAGTGAGCACCCCTGAATAATACAGTACTGACATACATATCTGAACCCTCTTTGGAAAGGAGGTATAAAAAAGGTTGAGTTAATTGGGTGTGGAAAACCATCTTTGGAGAACTTGAGCAGATAATCTTTCTTCTTTGCTTCGTTAAACTTGGTGAAAATCAGAAGCACTGCTGATCCTGTGCAATAACAGCAAAGATGAGATTCAGATGGTCTAGAAGATTTATTGCTAAGTTTGTATGGATTAAGATTTTGATTCTCACTTTTTGGAATATGAAAAAATAACAATAAATTATTGTTCAATATTGTTAATTGCTTTAAACATACAGTGATGGCAATCGTGACATTGAATTAATAATAGATATTTACGAGTAATATGTGGCAGTGTTGGCTACTGTGTTGGCAACACAATTGAAGCATAAAATATCAGTGCTAGTCTTTCCTCACTTCTGAAGTAGCCTTTGTAGGTTCATGTTAACTCCAATTCCATGCATATTCATGCTTTATGAAGCTAGTTTACTGTATGTAACAGTTTTTTTTAAACTTTATATAAAGTTGCATGAAGCAACCTTAATTCCTGGGTGTGATTGCTTTGGAAACCTCGCCTAGTTTCATATATGTTTTATTTCTTTTCACTATACTCAGACCGAAATTTCCTGCAATAAGATGCAAATTCCACCCTGTCACAACTTGCTCGTTTTAGCCCAAATTCAATTGTAAGCTTGACTTGGAACTTCACAATAAACAAAACATAAATATTGGAATTTTTTAAAAAAAAAGCCGTAAAAAGTACAAATTTCCCCAAAATTGAATCAGGATGTCATCATAGTGCCATGTGAGAGTCTCACCTTGCAATGTAACATGCAAATGTTAAAATGGTTTAATCTGTGATTTGTAAGGAACACAGATATTGGTCCATAGATGTCTTTCTCTATCCTGAATTGGCTGTGCATCTTAGGGATTTTGAATTCTACTATAGGAACATCGCTTTTTCTGTTGAATGTCACGCTGTAAATCTGTTGTTTTTCTTTTGTCAATTATCAGGAGACTACACTTTATGTAACGCTTGAACCATGCCCTATGTGTGCTGGAGCAATACTTCAAGCAAGAATAGACACTCTTGTATGGGGAGCTCCCAATAAGCTTCTTGGAGCAGATGGAAGCTGGATTAGGTAAGCTTCTGACTTTTATTGAGAACTTCGTTGGACTAGAATATGACTTGGTACGCATCGAATTTGAGCCATGGTCTTTTAAGGTTTCACTGAACTGGCATCACTAGGGAAGGTTTTAAATGGCCTTATTGGTCCCCTTTTCTGTTAAAACCAGTTGTTAAAGACTTAAAGTGGTTTGATCATTCATTAAATTGCTTCACATGTAATGGGTAAAAAATTGCACACTTCATTGTCAAGAATTTTTTGTTCATTTCACTGACATACGCTTGTGCTCACTTGTCTTTCTGGATAGCGCTCCTTCCATGTTACCTAACCTCTATGGGCAATGTCAGTGTTGCCCAGAATGAATCTCGTTGCACCAAAACACAAACATAAACAGCAGATCGTGCTCCATATTTCATTTAGTTTTTAATTATTGTTTTCAATGTCCTTTTTCCTTTGATTGACCTTTTATTCTTTTTTTACAAAAGGAACTGACGAACAGGTTTCTGGCAGTTATGCCACCTAATTTGAATAAAATATCCACAAAACGTTTTGAATCATCATGGTAATGCAACTGATGGAATATGGATTAGCACTTGATCTGATTACCGATTCTAGCCAAATTGACTTTTCTAATACTGGAATTTAGATTGAAATTAATGTGATATTACCGTGAAAAATGGTCTGGATGGACAAACTATGCAGCAATAGTGTTTGGTTCAGCTCAACACGACAGAATATTCTGAGTTTTACACGTATTATTGCAGACTCTTTCCCAATGGAGGAGGAGGAAATGGTTCGGAACTGGTAGATAAGCCACCTGCTCCGGTCCATCCTTTCCATCCAAACATGAAAATCCGGCGAGGGATATTAGCTCCAGAATGTGCAGATGCGATGCAGCAATTCTTTCAGCTCAGGAGAAGAAAAAAGGCAAAGAATGAAGATTTGATGCCAAAACCTTCACTTCCTATTGCAAGTCATCAATCAAAAATACTTCAGAAGATGCATAATATTTTCCATGCGCTGTTGTGTTTGTAGAAGAGCAGAATCCATTTTGTGTTAAATTAGTTTCACTCTGTTCATTGAATAAAATTACGGGTTCCCCTAATATTCTTCTTGTCTTATTCTTGCAGTTGCAATTGCCAAATACCAGTGCTGAACTAGCACGGTAATGTCGCTATAATTTTTTTTGGTGGTTTGTTTATTATATACTTGATAGCATGACAATTCCTAGTTCTATTTCATTCTCTTTTTATTGTAATTTTCATTTTTTTTCTAGTTACTGCGGTGGCAAAACCAGCGAATGCAATTAGGCTTACAGTAAAGTTTAAAATTTCAATAATTCACAGCCATTGCTTGCATTTTACTTTTGAACTTAATTTTGATATATGGCTGGGCATTAGAGGCTGCATTAGCCTTTAAGTGCTTACAAATTCCATCACCTGCCTTAAAATATGCGATGACTTGTGAAAGAACTTGTAGACAACGCAAGATGTAAGATGTACTCAGCTGGAAATGAGACCAAAAAAGTGGTATCCTGAACTTGTCTTCTCCGTCTTCAATATGACAGGGACTGCTTACCAATGTTTAGGTTGTGTTAGGATCAACATCGTGGTCAATCCTTAGTAGGTAAAAGGTTTGCATGCGATGCCATCTGTACATCTTTTTAATTTTTTAGTCCATTCCTTTTTCTTTTGCCATATTGCTCATGAGAAATTGGTGAACCAATTTAGAGGACAAAATGCTCATTAAACTGAAATCTTGCATTTGAAGTTTATGCACAAACTTCTTTTGAAGTTACAAACTCTTGAGTAGAGGCTAATAAAGTAGAAATACATGTTGATGTTGGCCTATGATTACTTCTTACCTTTAGAAAGTTAACCCTCGTTTGGGAGTTATTTTATAGTCATGTTTCACAGTGATCAGGCTTTCAAGCAGGTCACGTTTTGCTTTTTCTGCATACACGAGTTATTTTTTTAGTCACTAATGCATGACAAGAACCGTTTGAAGTCATACCCAAAAAAATACACCAAGACTCTAATTAATGATGATATCAATGATAATAGACTACATACCAATATTGCTACAACTCAAGGAAGCTGATACGTTTTCATTTGCAACATTTTCAAGCTTCAGAAATAATTCCAGGACTATGATGTGGCCCACTAGCTTCAAACTTGGCAGAACAACCTGCTCACTCCAAATCATTAGAAGTAACGTAGCATTCGCATGAAGACTACATTTCTCCCTCCAACACTACCAAATATTTTTCTTTTACATGTAAAATTCCTCTTGCATACTACTCTATATAATCATTGTTTCTTCTGATCTCAACTTCTCATCACAACAAAAAATGGGTTGGAGGTTTTTGGCTTTCATCTTTGCCTGCCTCTGCTTCCCATTGATCATTACAAATGCTCAAGGACCAACAACATCGCCAGTCACTTTGCCAACTGCACCTCCCCCTACAGTCATTGTGCCTCCACCCACAACTAAGCCTCCACCTACAACCACACCAATTCCACCAACACAACCACCAGTAAGTGCAGCAACACCTCCAGCTGTGACTACTCCTATATCACCACCTCCGAAAGTAGCACCAGCTGTTAGCCCAACCGTCCCACCTCCACAAATTCCCCCACCAATAACTCCTCCAATTGCAGCTCCAGCTCAACCACCTGCACTGCCACCACCACCAGCTACACCACCTCCTGCTTTACCACCACCACAAGTGTCCCCTGCTCCAGCACAAGTACCTCCAGCACCAGCACCGGCCAAGGAAGCACCAGTGCCATCACCAGAAAAAGCACCACCAACGCCTACACCAGCACCAGCTCCTGTACCAGCCCTTCCCCCACCAGCCCCAACACCTGAATTAGTACCTTCACCTGCACCGGCTCCACCCAAGCACAAGAAGAAAAGAAGGCACAGACACAAGAAGCATCATCATCCACCAGCTCCAGCACCAACTCCGCCCAGCCCTCCGGCTCCACCTACTACTACTACTGTGGCAGAATCTGATGATACAACCCCTGCACCATCCCCAAATCCGGTATTTTGTTTACATAAATTTGTTGCTTCTAAATAACTGATAAAACTAATAGTTAAAACCAATAAAAAGTTAGTGCTAAGTTATTGTAAATAACTGTTTTGGTGCTTTTTTTGTTTGGCCTACAGAATGGAGGAAATGCATTGAATCAGTTGGGAGGATGGTCTGGAATGTGGGCAAGGACAATAGCTATTGCCTTTCTGCTGCTTATCACAGGCTACAAATTCTAGGGTCGTCATGTTGTGAAGAGATAATTTTATGTGTACAAAATAAAGATGAATTAAAATTTATATAAATAGGAATTATAATGTAAAAGGCATGCCAGTGGATTGTCAAAATTTTGTATTTTTTCAATTAATACAAATTATTTTTTAACTATTAGTTCTTTTGAATTTAGCATGCAATAAAGAGAACATCTGAAGTATAACCATACACAAAACTATGTGAAAAGATGAAGCAATGTAAGTACAATTCAGTCACTTATCAAGCTTGATCTGTTTTTGATTCTGAAATTGTGTCCTCCCGCAAATCATACTCAATTACGAGACCAAGATTATCAGCTAATTTGTGATACACGTCACATCCTGCACACTAATAAGAAGTACCACTTCGTTGTCAAATAAACATAAAAGTTTCTACT
>CATIWK010064247.1:0-15950 GCA_949634005.1 Mallotus japonicus | reverse complement strand
CCCAAACTACAAAAGAATACTTGTAAGCTGTAAATGAGTTATCTATAATTATATTTATATAAGTTTAGAGTGAATATAAATTAACGCAATTTAATAATAAAATAATTATTTCTGGTGCTCATTTTGGATTGAGTTATTGTGTAGTGTTCCTTCTCTTTCGGAGTAAATTTTCTTGATTGGTCTGCCTAAATATTTTAGAGATATTATCCTTTTTACTACTATTCTATTCACTCACTGAGTATTTTCTTGTGAAAATACTCATCACTCTCTTTTTTATAATTTTTAGAGTAATTAGTTTTTGTGGGTAGCTCTACCAACTTTAGCCTACACCAATCACTTTGATGAAAGGAGGTTATTACATGAGGCTAAGTTTTATCTAGCTAATTTGTGAAGATAAAGCAAAATGGGACAATAATTATAAAGTTGGGTATGAAGCATTGTAAAGTTGGTCTCATGTATATGTCTTTTGGAATGGATTTTAGAAAGTATGATATTTTCTTTGTGGTTATGTATTTGTATTAAAAAGGGAAGCTATATGTTTAAGGATGCAATTTATTAATTTATATTTACAGTTTTAGATAGACAAATATTTGTAAATAGTTAAATTCAGTTCAGAAGTGATACCCGTTCATATCGGTGCTTGAGTTAGGTGGGCTAAGATTATACCCGTCTAATGAGAGTGCTGGTGAGAAGGGGTGTCACAAGTGTTGCCCTATCTAATATAAAATTGTGAGATATTATCTTTTATAATAATTTTTGATATTTAGTAGTTCTAAGGGTTTTGACTAATTCAAATTGAGCTCGGTGGACTCTATTAAGGAACAAAACTCTCACAAAAATTTTTTTTTCATATGCAAAACTTAAAAAATTCGAAATCTTATTTAAAGAAGTTCAAACTCTTTATTATTTTAAAAAATAAACATTAATAATATTATATGAAAATTTAAGATAAAAAGAATTTTTGAATAGGAGAATTCAAAAGTTTCAAGTTTCACTCTATAAACCGATAAAATCAATCAACTTTTATTTTATTAAAGTAAAATTATTTTTTTTATTAATTGTAGAAATATAAAAAGGACTTGAATTCATTGAACAATACATATGCAAATTTAAATTTAAAATTTAAAAATTAAAAATATTTTTTAATTATAGTTTTAGTCTCAATAAAATAATTTTATATTTAAAAATAAAAAACATTACTGTAGATACAAACATCAATTTAAAAAAATTGGATTTAAGTTTTACAATAATAAAGCAAAGTACAATACTCAATTTCAACCAAAATTTTAATTTTAATTTAAAAATAAAAATTACTATTTCATTTATAATATATTAAAAAAGAGTTAAAAATCATCAATAAAAATAAATATTATTGCAAATTAAGAGTTGTTATTTACATTTTCAATACATTAAATTTGGAATGTAACTATTTTTGGATAGTATAAAAATTCCATGGAATTGTAATATCTCATGAAAACCTATTGGATGCAGTAGGTATTAATGCTTTGGAGCTAGGTAGCACGGATACGGGAATGGAGATACAGGAAATGGGAATACGGACATGGAAAAATGAATTTTTTAAGAAAATATAGAATAGGACACTGGGGTCAATTTATAATTATAAAAAATATAGGGGTTAATTTATAAATATGAAAAATTATAAAATTCATTTTATATAAATTATAAATTAGATTCAATTCAAAAATATACTTTTCATGGTTAGTAATATTTTTTAACACTAAAAATAATTCTAAAACACAAAAAAATGTAATCATATTATCTTATAACATAAATAAAACAATAACACCTTACTTATACACAATTTTTCAATAACAAATAAATAATTTTCCATCTAATTTTACTTAACATTATCAATAAAATCATAATACTCATAAGCAACACTCATATATTAAGATTTCATTCATAATATTTATTAGCAATTTCAGTTTATAGAATTTTCTACTTAATTAACATTTTCATTTTCAATGTTCTTATTGTCATTTTCATTGAAGAATACCGTCTCTAATTCTGGTCTATGCAATGGTAAAAGATATATATGTTTAAAAGGGACACGCGTATCCTTTTTCTTTTTCTTTTTTAAAACGACTGACACTTTTTTTTTTTGGAAATGCCCCTGAAATATGTCAGATAAGTTTTTGAGATTTGTCAATGTCGAAAATATATCCAACACAGAATACGGCTCTTTATAGAAGTGTCCGTGCAACGTAGCTTTGGAGAACTCATATCTTTAATTATTTTAAGGTATAAGTATTGTGAGCCATACACAAATGACAACGAAGGTGCATATATAAACACCAAGCCAAAATCTTTCAAACTTCATTTTAGGGTGCTTTATCTATTTATAATAATTTTTTTGACTATTAGAAATTGGGATGAAAAAATTTGAACTCAGGTTTTCAAATAATGTAATAGAAACTTGGCCATTAGAATAAATATTATAGATATATATTTATAATAGTTGACAGTTGATAGTTAATTAATAAATATAAATTATTTGCTATACAAAATTTAAAAAAAATTAAAACCAATCAAAATAAAAAATGTACAAATAATTGATTTTGAGAGGACCAATAAGCTCAAATGTAACAGTACACTACAAAAGTACTAATCTTGCATGGATTTATGCATGGCTTACTTTATGAACACATTGAGCAAGGTAGATATATATAATTTACATCTATATCAGGAACCCAAAAATTAAAAATAAAGAAAAATCCTTAGTTTAATTATTCAACTTTGTTTTTGCTTGCTTGCTGTAAGCATATCCATGCAATATTTTTTTGTCATATATTAATAATACAAGCTAAATATTAACAAAAGAAATTTAGAAAAAAAAAAGGAGAGAAAATCAAACAAATATTAACTGTTGTGGTCTCTGTTGTCGTTGGGAGATGCAGAAGCGCTCTTAGTAGAAGAAAATGGCAGTGAATTAGGTGGCAGAAACATTAAACTTCCTGGCTGAGAGTTTGTTGGAGTGGTTTTGTTCAAGTAGCTTGTTGCACATGCATTGCCTTTAGAAGCAGTAATCGTTGCTGATGAGTAACCACTAGCCACTGGAAAATGCTCGTCCCACTTCAACCTCTGTGCCAAATTATCACCACTTGCAAGACTTGCACCGCCGGTACCACCACCACCTCGAGTGCCAATGATAGACGTGAGAGCAGCTGCTAAAGCAGATTGGAAACTTGGGTCTGCTGTTATTGCCTTGGTTGCAGCAGCTATGGTATCGGGTAATGGTTGTTGTTGATGATGAGTAGCAGTGGTAGTGGTAGTCACAGGGGTTTTCTTCTGCATGTATGATTGAAAAATGTTGTTTTCCATGGCTGATCTTCCTAGGCTTAAGTTTCCAACTGGGTTTTTGTTGTAGGGTTGAGAAGTGCTGTTTCCATAGCTAAAGAACCCATTGCCCCAAGGCGTTGTGCTGGGCTCAGAAGAACTGAAGTTTAGAGTACTGGGGGGAGCAAATTTTGAGATTGAAGGGTATGTTGAAGAAAATGGTCTATTGAAAGGTGATGACGAAGATGGGTTTGATGAAGTTAGGTCAAGAGTGATTGTAGGGTGTGTAGGTGATGGTGAAAATGAAGGGTTGTGCAAATAGAATGACTTAGAATTTGGGTTATTGGATAGGTAAAAGTTTAGTCCCTGGAGATCTGCAGGAATGGTTGTGGCAGTTGATGAGTGGTTAGGGCGAGAGCTTGAAGATGAACCGGACAATAGCATGGAAGCAGCTGCAGAAGTGGTGGAAGCCATAGCTGTAGCTGAAAGGGGAAGTGGGTGGTTGTGTGTTCCTTCATAGGTGGTGATTAAAATGGACATATCGTCTGCATATCTCTGCACCTGAAATTTCATGCAAATTCAATTAATAGAGATCACTCAGTGATAGAAATATTTTCTGAACATAAATGTATAGCAATAGTAATCATGAACAATTAACTGATGCGTTTTGAGTGATTGAATACGTATATATACCTGTTTTCTTACTGGGCAAGATGGTGCAACAGTGCAACGATAGTATGCTCGAGGGCATGGATTCCCTTTTGCAATTTTTTGTCCGTATTTCCTCCATTGGCATCCATCGTTCATCTGCACACATATGGAGACTTATATTAATGTATCTTCTATTAGTCACATAATCACATTCATCAATATTGAAATTCATCTATTATTAGTCACATAATCACATAATCTTTTATTAGTTACATAATCACATTCATCAATATATATTAACGAGGAAGATTACCCGCACTTCGTTGCGGGTAACATTTATATTTTCTATTTTAACAATAATTAAAATGTTAATCAACAGATGTAAAATTATACAATAATAAAAATTAATTAATTAGTTTGTTCATGTAAGCAACTCATTTGATAAATAAATAAATAAATTTAGACAATCCAAAAATCTATGGTCACTAAAGATGAAAACATTTTAAAAGTAGCATATAAATTCTTGTTGCAAAGAATAATTGAAGTCATTTTGTTTGCAAAGTACACAAATTTTAGATTAATTTAATCGTTAACTTAGTCATCGAAATGATTGCAAGATACTGCAAGATATACATATAGATATATAAATTTCCTCTGCATTATTATCAATCTTAAACTCATATTTATGGACATCAAAATTCAAGCACAACACAACAAAATCTAAGCAGTCATGTACACAGTAAAATCCAAACACCCATATAGATATAGGAAGATTACCCACACTTCATTGCCGGGTTATATATTTTTATAAATAAAAGTAATTTTATTTTTGTTTAAAATTTAAATGTTATATTAACAATTCTTAACTTTAACATTTTCTTTAATTAAATTGTTCTTAAAAAGTTAAAAAGTAAATACATTTAAAATGAAAAATAATATTATTTTTTATCCTTATAAGAAAATTTTAAAAAAACTAATATTAAAAATTGTAATAACTCTAAAAAGTAACAATATATATAGAGATAGAGAGAAACTTGTGCATGGTTTATCCCCAGTACTATGCAACAGTTTAAAAAGAAAGTAAAGAAATCTGAATATCATCCAAGAGAAAAAATTAAAAAACTATTTTTTTCACTAAACTTACAACTATAAAATCAGATAATTAATACAATTGCAAAACTAATTATTTAGCAAAGAGTAAGAAAAAATAAACATCAAAATGTACAAATATAAAATTTTATTATTAAGAAATTATAATTCAACATGCAAAATCATTTCATTCATATCAAACTAACCATTGAGGTTTAATAGGAATGCATGCTAAACTTAACATAGCAATAAAAAAAATTCTATTGTTGAAAAAAATTAGCATCGGTTAATTTTTAAAATTTTATTGCCTTGACCAATTTAAATCCAAACATGTGCATAAATAAAATCCAAAAAGTAACAAAAAGCAAAAAACAATAAAAGTTATATACATCTAGCAAAAAAAAATTCGACCATAAAATAAAAAACCATGTATATGTATCATATTAAAGTTTGCAAAATTGGCAAATAAAAATTAGCACATCAAAATAAATGTAAAATAATTTGATTGGAGAACAAACGAAAGACACTATTTGAGACAAAGGAGAAAAATGGCCAAATTGCAATTGGTGCTTCATTAGCATAGAAGACGACGCCGTTTCTATTGTTGTGCAGGGACAAAAGTGGAAGTTCATAATACGACGTCGTTTTCCGTAAAGGCTGCTGCTGCTGCTCCAGAAAAGCAAAAGATGGTGGCATTTTTGTGATTCCTTAGCAATCGAAGGGCGTAACAACCAAAGGAAAATGGAGGCATTTTTGTTATTTGTATGAAATGGGATGGCAAAGTAATCACTGTTGATAGAACAGTGAAATTAGAGTTTCAAGTTTATATATATAAATAGATAGATGTAACTTTTTTTTTTGAGAATATATTAATGTATCTTTTAAAATAATTAAATTCATTATTTTTAAGGAAGTAAAAATAGTGCTCTTCACACTATATAACTTAGGAAAAAAGATTGGTGTCGTGGGTCATAACATAAATAGTGTGCTAGGGACATATACAATTATTTTTTTTCTTTCCTATTATTTTTTTATTTAAATATTTCTAAATTTTTAAAATGGGACAAATTAAAAAGAATTCCATAAAAAAAATAGATGTAAATTATTTTAATATTGTATTAGTATTAGTAGATTGCATGAGTATAAAAAACAAACGGTTATTTAATATTTTTATTAAATAAAAATTTAAATTTTCTTAAAGATTTTTATGTTAAAATATTCTTAAATTTTTTTAGGGGTAAATTTGTTCCTTATTATAAACATTAGCGGTAAAAATGTACCTTTATTTAATATTTTTTGTGCATGTCAATAATAGTGGATCCCACTAATAGTGAAAATTAACACCGTTTGTAAGAGAGACTTAAATATATGGTTTTGAAATGATAAAAGTATATTTGCACATCAAAAAACGTTTGTAGTGAATGTAAGATTAGAGCACAATATTAGGGTTGTTTTTGCACCTTTTCCCTAATACTTATTTAAACTGAAAGTATACGTACTTCATTAATAAGAATTCATTTGAAAAATGAAATAAATTCCTTAAGTTCAATTCTACTAAAAATTCATTTTATTTTCAAATGAATTTTAATAAACATTTATTTGCAAATAAATTTTTATTAATGAAAAGTATTTGATTTAAATAAATATTTTATAAAATGAATTTATTTGAAAATGTTCTTTGTAACAAGTAATTTTATAAAATTAAAAAGTTGGAATTGAAATTGAATTTCATAAAGTTTTCATTTAAATCAAATGTATTCACTTAAATTTGTAAATCAATTCCATAAAATTTTATAGAGTTCAATTATGCCAAACACACCAAACAACATTTAATATTGATATTTAAACAAATTTTTTTATATATATATTTCATTTCCAATTTACTTTTATTGTCAAAATAAAATCTATAGGAATATTAATCTTAATTGAATTGTCTAGTTTGCTTAGAATGGATGGTATAACATTTTGTTACGGGACCAAAGTATTTGGTAGAGAGTTGGGTTCGAAACCCCTAGCTCTCCCTCCTTGTAAAGCCATTAGGCCAGCTCAAAAAAAAAAAAATCAATTAATTGAATTAAAAAATAACCAAATGTGACGAAAGAGATCAAATTGAATTTTATGGGGATCAATTAACACTTACCGTTGGAGTATCACATCTAGCTCTCACACAAACCCTAGCTTTCTTAAGAGGGTTCTGTTGTGCAACTTCATCTTCTCCAGTATTTGGCACAATATTGTTTGGAACCTTAGGAGGCCAAGTCTCTCCATCTTCTCCTACTTTAGGTTGTTCATCAGAACTATTTACAGGACTTGAAGTTGGCAAAGGACGATGTTGGTAATTTCCAAGAGATTTGGGTACTTCAAACTTGCAATCTAATCCAAGAGAAAGACTTTGATCATTAGCTATCCCATCATCATCATCATCGTTGCCACCCTTTTCATGGCTAGAAGTTTTGCTCTTTCTACCATTTTTGGAATAATATTCACTTGAAAATCTCCCTAGACTAAGGGACACAAGCTCAGGCGGTTCGTGATCAACTGTTTGATGATGATGATGATCAGGGTTATTGTCGACTGTTGATGTAGAAGACTTCTTTGCTTCTTCTTGTTGAACAATGTCATAAAATTGCATTTGAAGAGCTTGGTAATCTTTCATCATTTGGCTCAGGTACTTTTTCAGTCTCTGATTTTCTTCTCTCACCGCTCCCATTTCAGCCCTGGCTGATTCAAGCCAATTCTCCTGCACATCCAAATCAGAAACCTTCTTCAACTGTAGGACATAGTATGATCTAAGTCAACTTGCTAGGCTTATGTATGTATATAGATGAACATAAATAATTTTGTCTCAACATGCAACAATAAAATTGAATCAGATCATTAAGTGCTAGAATATTATAGATTATTTCATGAGGTTCAAAGAAGACCAGGAGAAAGATGAAAGTTTCAAGATATATGCTAAACTAGATATAGAAGGAAAGCTTTTAACTAACCTGCTCCTTTTGGCTGGAAGAAGATGCTTTTGAATCAGAATCCATGGTGGATCTTTCCTTGTTTGTCGTGAGAGCAATCTGCTTAAGCATCAAACGGTTAAGGAAAAGAAGAAGAGCAAAGAAGGATTTAAATGGCTAGGGTTTGTCAACTTGTCAACTCTTTCACCTCTATAAACCAAAAAGCTTGGAACTGTACAAGATACAGACATAAGAATGCAAATAAAATTTAATCTTGTGCCTTAAAGTCATCTATGACTGGGCCATCTTCATGATATGAGCACATGATCATGATCAAGGTCAAAAATCCTATACTAATCAAAGGTCTGGATACCATAACAAAAATAAAAACATAATTGAACTGGTAGCTAGACTAGCCAAGTCAATTTATATGACTTTTAGACCTCATTAATTCATGATAGTTATGGAACTTGGCATATCTCAACATCGATCTTGTCCCAATCCCAACCAGTCTTTTTTTTTTTTTTTTCCTCTTGGGCTAATGAACACATGATCTATATCATATGCAGATGTGCTGATGAGCTTGTCTTATCTGTGCATATTGGAATTGGAATTGTGTTACAGTGGGGTATATTTTCATTTATATCTCTGAGAATTAATTGGGACGTATATAAATAGATACATTACTTTCCACATCTGCATACGTCAAGATGAAAATTAAAGAACCATGAAATTCCAACTAGTTGAAGAGATAAGAAATCAATTTCGCACAAGGACTCATGGTGGTTGCAGATCCAATCAATATTAAAGGCATCATCTTCAATTATGAACGATCTTTTTTAGAGCTACGTTACTAAAGAATCACCACATAGAATTATACACATATATTACCTGCTTAGTCCAGCTTAAATCTTTATTACTAGGTTCTGGTAAAGAGGACTTGAGGTCTTCAGTTTCATGGTATGCTCTTTTGCTTCCAACCTGAAGTAAATATATGTGTATGTACATATATATGCAGAGTGAAAGATTAGCCAACATGAAGATTAATTATAGCATAAATATGTGGAATCTAACATGTGAATATATAGATATAAGATTCCTTTACGTTCAATAAAAGAAACTTCAGCAAAATATATACATGAAGATCCACAAAACAAGATCTTAGGATGCATATATTTTATATATATCACTACCACAGAAATAAACAGGATAATATTAGATCCAAGAAAATAAGAGTAAACCCCCCCAGAAGAAGAAGAAGGAGAAGAAGAAGAAGAAGAAGAAGAAGTAAAAGAAGAGAAGTTGCACCTTAGCAATAACATCTTCTCTGCAAGAACCTTCATCACCACCACCACTAGATTCATGGGCTGCAAGTATCTCTTCCTTGAGGAGACCATTATTATGAGCAGATGATCTCTTCATCAAGATATGTTCATCCATGACCATTTTTTGTCTCTTGTTTGATTTGTTCTCTAATTCTTGTACCTTTGTATTTTTTTTTTCTTTTTTTTTTCATATATAGCTATATAGGCATCTCAAGCAGACCTCTCCTCCATTGAACATATATAGAGATAGCATGCAGTATTTGACTCGTTTATAACGAAGGAAATAATTCAAATTCTGGCTAAAGAAAATAAAAATGTCAACTAACATCTTTTGGTTGAAATGATAATTAAGGAGAATAATCCAAACTTTATGTATGAAAAAAAATAGATGCTGAAATAGTTTCATCTCTTAAGGATTTATCCGACTTTAATTTTAAAATCAGTCTGAGACCACTTAAGTTAGGTTTTGGGTTCGAAATTCAACGTATGTAGAAGCATTAAATATTCATGGGGAGACTTTTGCCACTCTTCAGAGTCCTACCCAAATCAAATATGAATTAGTCGGGTCCTATGAAATACTGGATATAGGATGCATCATATGTAAAAAAATTCTTATGATTATCAAATACTTAAAAATTATATGCAAATAAAAATAAAAAATAAAAAATTGTCAACATCTCAATCCAATTTGCACTAAAGAAAAAAAGTAGTACCACAACTAATTAATTTATTATTATTATTATTTGTTTTTTGGAACACAACTAATTAATTTATTATGCATACGTATTAAAATTAATATGAATATTAAACAATAACAAAACTGGAAGAATTCAACTTCAACTATATTTGTAAATGAAGACGACATGGGCTAAAAAGAAATCATATATACATAGAGATAGCGATGAGGGAGGGGTTTAAGCCGCAATGAGCGGACCCCACCTAACACTGGTAGCAGAGAACGTTCATTTCATGTATAATGTACATTACGAAAGTCACCAAGAGATTGGTTGGTGGTCAGAGTTTTGGACATGTTTGGTGTTTGAGAGTTAGGCTTGGTGACCGGAGTTTCTTGATTTTGGCAAATTGAAAGGATTTTGAGGTCAAAAATTGCCCAAAAGAATGAATGTCATTGGTCCATGTATTTGACCTTCTTTGAGATATTGTTTTGTAGCTAGCTACTCGATGGCTTGGCACTTAGATTTTTTTTTGTGCGTGTTATGAGTGTGAATCTAGCTGTTGTGCTGTGTATGGAATAATTTTTTTTTGATAGGAGGTGATATCATCTAAATACGATGGATTGTATAATAGGAGACAATTATTTTCTTTTAAATCAATGATAATAAAATTTAAAATTTAAATTTCAGGATGTTTTAAAAAAGAAGTCATCTAAATAATACTTTTATTACCATTTGAGGTAATTTTATTTATCTATTTTAATATATATTTTTTGTTTAAACTATTAGTATTCAAACTTCATTCAAAATGAATTCTGACTAATTCAGTTTAATCTGAATATGATTATAAAAATAGTAAAAGTTTTTCTTCAATTTTTTAATGTAACTACGTACATTATAGTTCGAACCTCAAATACCGCTTAAACGAGAATAGCTCCTACTAATTGATTCATGGTTGTTGGTATTTTTTTAATTATGTGAACAAGATTTATATGAATTTACAAGATATGTATTTATGTCGATATAGGTTCATCAAATTTCACTCGATAAAAAAAAATGGTTCAAATTTGAATTTTTCATTTTTTCTTTTTTAGTTAGAGAAAATATTTTTAACAAGGATAAAAGTCTGACTCTATTTTCACTTTCGATACCATATGGTAATTTTTAAGAATCTATTAATTAGTTTTGGGCTAATTGGTAAATGAAAAAAAAATCTATATTTTCAAACAATTAATTAGCTTTTAATTTTATAGTTCATTATAGTTAGTGAGGTGGAATAGATAAATTTTTTATAATCTTCAAGTCCCACCAGGTGTAAAATAATTTTATACTTTTCCTACTTAAACTTTCACTTCGAAGAAAAAAAGTTAAATAACTTCAAGTTCTATTGGTAAGAAAATCTCTTGCTTTTTTTTTTTTCCCGTTAATTCCATCATGGGATGGATTAGACCAGAGAAATAAGAATTTTTTTAATCTAATTAAGAATTGGTTAATTTTGGCAAAGTTTGACTAATATTATATATTCTTTTTAGGGCAAAAAAAACAACGATCCTTACTTTTTTCCTTTTTAAGTAAAAAAAATGGTTATGATAAGCACATTTATATAAAATTATTTAATTCGTATTATAAATTTCACTACATATAACCACAGATCCACATGTATATACCAGTCTAAGTAAATTTTCTTAATTTTTTTTTAAAAAAAAAAAGAAAAAAAAAATACAGAGTTAGCACATATAAGCCAAGTGCATTTGGTGTCAAGCCCCTTGTTTTCAATCACATTCCTCAAACCCACAAGTCCATAGTAAATGAAGAACTAAACACAACTGCATTCTTCCTGATCCTGTATTAAGGATATGCTGGAGGAAAGACTTTGAAAAAGCATTGAATAATCACCCTTCAAATTAATTGAATAAAAACCCTTGTTATACCACAAGGAAATTTCCAGCACATTATTTCCTGTACATGGGATGAGTGTTCAACAATCTGGAAATCCCGACACTTTTGTTTGCATTAGGAAAATAAGAATGCATGAGAAAACGGTGTAATAGGCGTAAATTTTGCCTCTGAAAACAATTTACACTTTCTTCGCATTAGAAAAATCATATTCATTATTTGCTTGGAAGGTACTCTCCCTTTGAATTTTTGGCTCAATTTTGTTCAAAATGTGAGGATTCTTTGTTGGATGAGTCAAAAGGAGGTGGAAATAATCTTAAAAAATATTAATGAAAAGTCCAATTATATATTGATTTTTGAAAATATTAATATTCATAGCAAAAGCGACAACGACAATTCAATAGTGATTATAATCAAATTATTCTAATTACTACTCTTTGAAAACACTATATATATATATATATATAACAAATAATCATTGGAATTAACTAGTATGGGTTGTTCTCATTTAAATAACGTCTTAAATTCGAGTTATGCATGGTGTATGTAATCGCGTTAAATTAATTAGTTGTTTTGTCGTTACTGTGATCCTGCCTGAGTCGAATCAAATTAATTAGAAATCAACAATAGACTCTAAATACCAGTAATTCATATATATATATATATATACACACAAATATTTGGATTCTTAATCCTTAGTTTTCAATCTAGACTAGGACTTAGGTTTCTGTAATGAATTTTCAAATTTGAAAAAGGGAAGAAATGTTCATTGTTTTGTTTTTGCATAAATTTTTAATATCTAGATGAAAAAGACAATGTGAGAAAATATGTCCTCATTTGTTTGAATGATAAAATATATATAACGATGAAATTTTATTATTGTATAAATGTACATTGTGTAATGATTGCCGTTCTTGAAAATATTTTGTGTTGAAAAAATATTTAAAATGTGAATTATTATTAAGATCCTTTACACATTGTCCTTCGTATTTTACATCGGCTGTGAAACATGTGTATATTTGAATATATAAGTTAACACGCCTTTAATTGACGATAATTTTATAAAAGAGTATATCCTATTTATAATTTATATGTACTTTATACAATTAAAACATGTAAATTATTAATGATTACTTTTCACATTGTGTTTAGCAATTTATTTTAACCGCTAATGATTTTTTTTTTCTAAACTTTTTCAAAATTATGATGATTTTGGAAAAATTATTTATAAATATATGCTTTTTTTTTTTAACAACTAGTTTAGATAGCTAAATTTTTTGATTTGAGATGGGAGAATTAAGGAGAGTTGGAGGATTGAAATCTGCTCTCAACCAGATACTTTGGTCCTATGATAGAATATTTTACTATCCGTTTTAAACGGGTTAAGCAATATACACTTTTTCAAATCATACATAGGTGATTTAAAAAAATTATGTTAAAATTTTTTATAAGGTTAATAAAAAAATAACCTTATAAAAAATTTAAAATTAAAAGCGGTTATAGGCATACAGAAAATGTCAAGCTGACCCTCAATTGGTTTGTGTTTAATTAATTTCTAAAAGTTGGAAGAAGTAGCAAATTTGGTTGCTTCTTGGCTTTTGAAATACTTTTTATTTTTTTTATTTCTTCTTCTGAAACTTCTTGACACCAAGCAAGAGCTTAACCAGAAATACACCATCATTTTTCTTCCATGGTTTGTTAGAATAATGATGATAGGTTGAACATGGACAATGGAGGAAGGCACAAGTACAGATACAAAAAGATTCCGCTATATAATTAAAATTCAAATCTCCACCACTTTCACAAAAGATTTTCTTTTCAGGATATATATAGAATTCATATATAGGGGCGTATCAAGGAATTTATGTTAATGGAAGAAATACACATATATATACAAAAATATTGTTAAAAATGTTTCTTATATAGATAAATTTTATCAAATATATAGTAATTTGTTAAATATATAATTAGATAAAAAAAATTAAGAACAATTCGCAAATTAATTATATAGCAACGTGTAATTTTTTTTATTTTAATGTAAGCAATATATATAACTTTGAAAACTATATCAAAACAATTAATATATATATATATATATATATAAAATTATCATAAATTCATCTTATATAATATAAGTGATTTTGAAAAAATAATACTTCTAAAAAGTTAGAAAAAAGTAATACTAAAAAATGAGAGAAATAAAAAAATTATTACCTGTTACGAGAATAAAAAAAAAAAAGCAAAGAAGTGAAATTAAAAGTTAATGATAGTAGTATAGTGATCAAGAGGAGAGTACTGCCATATAAAATAAAATTTTATAAATTTAATATTTTACACTTAATTAAATATAAAGTAATTATAATGAAAAAAGTAATTCAAATTTAAACTGTCAAGTTGGAATTAATAGCCAGTAAAAATATTGATGTGGCAAGCCCTTTTGAATTGCTTTATATATTGATGTAGCGAGATAGGTTATTTTATAATGAATTTGTAAATAATAAAATTATATCAAATTAAAAGAAAATAATAAAGTGTAATATATAGTTCATGATTTTATTTGAGTTTAAATATTCAAGTAAAGTTTATTGTAATTCAAATGATATATTATAATTTGAATTAATTAAAATCAAATACATAATTAATTGAAATTCTACATTTTTAATATATATTAATTAATATTAAATATTTTATATTATTTTATTAAAGTTAGATGGTTTAAATTATATAAAAGACTTATAGAATTACAAATCTAGGATCAAGAATGCCGTAGATATCATGTTTGAACACCGAATGAAGAATAAAAATAAAAAATGTCAAATAAACATAAAAATAAAAATAAAATAATGTGGATAATTTAAATAAAAAAGTCAAATTTTATGCTTATTGCATATCAAGAGTATCATTACCATTGGTAACAGAAAAACTTGACCTTGACTTCTTTATTTTATTTATTTTTTTGCATGTTCCCAAAAACAAATGTGGTATTAACTATTAAGTAATGTACATGAATTGAACAAGTTTCCCCCCTCTTTCCTATATCCACCAATTGCTGATTCATCATTACGACCTAATTGTGTTTATCAATTAATTAGTATACTTGAAAATCTAGTTGTGTTTGTTAAATTTAGAATTTTAGATGAAGCTTAAAAAAATATTTTTAATATTTAAAAGGAAAAAAATTGGAAATGATTTTTTGTAAGCAATTTTACTAATTTTAAGTTTAATGATTAGAGGAAAAAAATCAAGTGTTGCAAATTACAAGTCATATGACAATTGCTAATTAAATATATATACTTCAGTTTTATGTTGGAAGTGTTGCCCACACCTTAATTTTTCATGATCCTATTTTATGTTTATGGCATTTAATTGATATGCTAATTCCTAGCTACTCAATTTTTTAAAAAAAAGAAGCATACATAATCTCGATTTTTGAGTTAATTATATCCATTTAAACATGTATTTTTTAAACTATCCATATTTAAAGTTCACTAAATTCTAACTAATCTAATTTGGCAAGCACAGGTTACTATAAGGGCAGTGAACTCTTAAATTTTAACAACTAATTTAATGCGATTGTATATATTAAGACTCAAATCTAAAAAATGATTTAAGCGAAAATGACTCCTTGACAATTGATACTAACAATTATTTAAGTAATTTTAGTGAAGCTAGTTAATTAATTTGCGTAATATTTTTTTTCTTCAGTATATGCATACCTTTTTTTTGTTATTAAATACTTATTCTATCTATATATTGAAAATAAAAACGACAATATATATACTCCTTTCTTTAGTAGTCAAGGCAGTAGCCTTTCCTTCATTATATATATATATATATATATACTTCATACAGTATGAGCCGTTTCTTCCTCCACCAGTATATATATAGCTGTATGTTTTTTCTTTCACCCGGAGCTAAGTGCTTCCCTTTAACAACTGTATATGGTTCCTGCAATCAAGGAATATCTGTATCAAATCTTTTTAAACTCTTGTATAGAATTTGTTAGCTGACTTCCTTTAGACTAGGAGATTCAGTTGTACCTCAGGCTGTATATATACTCTGTTAAACCT
>CATIWK010064228.1:0-19985 GCA_949634005.1 Mallotus japonicus | reverse complement strand
TACTTAATATGTAAATCAATTTAAATAATAAAATACAATTTGATTTAATTAATTTTATATCACTTTGAATGTATCAATTAAATGTTCATTACATAAAAATAAGCAATAAAATTTATATTTTATTTAATTATAAAAATAAATTTTGAACTTTCATTACCTAAATATTTATTTTACATGCATCAATTAAAAAATATAAATTAAATAAAAAAAATAAAAATTATGTATCAATTTGTCAAAATCAATAGGTCGTATTTAAATTGCAAAAAATGTCAAAGGTCATGTATTTTTTGCAAATAGTCAAAACGGTGCATTTTGACTATGTGCTTACGTGTCACGAGTCATATTTTCTCGGTGTCCACATCAACAAAGTTTCACCGGATTTTCAACCGATGTATTGAATTGCAAAAATTTAAAAGTTGGTGAATGATATTGCCAAAAAAAAAGAATATGTCGAAATTGCAAAAAGCGCTAAAGATCATGATTTTTTTTGTAATTTTTCCTTTATTTAAAAATACAATTTTAATTAACAAATTAACGAACTCTTACTACTTAAGATTAAAAAAAAAAAACAGTTGAATTATTATTAGGAAGATTATTATCTATTATTGGTGTATTATACCTTATAATTAAATTTAAGGATAATAATATTATTAGTCCTATAAGTTATATCGTTTTTTCAATTAAGTTCTATATTTTTTTTACAATTAAGTTCTACAAGTTTTAAAATTTTTTCCTTTAGTTTTATCTATTAGTCAACCCTTAAAATTAATTTTTTGAATTTCAATCCTAATATTATAAAAAAAATTATCATTTTTTATATTTTAAATAAATAATATTTTTATTTATTTATTTATGAAGTATTCTATTATTTAAATTTTATAATAATTATATAACTCATTAAAATAATTTCAATAAAATTTAAAATTAAGAATTATATTTTTTCTTAAATTATTATTTTATTAACAAAGATAAATAAAATTAATTAATTATTTTAAATATAAATTTTAATTAATATATCTTAAATGTATAAATATTTTTATAATTGGATAAACACAATTAATTTTGTCAATATTATAATTTATGTTATATTTTAAACAAATTTTAAACTCAATTGTATCTCAATTAGATAATTTTAAAAAATATTTCTTTAAATTAAACCATTTTACAACAAATATTTGGAGAATAACATATTTCAATTCATAATTTTATTTGTTATTATAAAATATAATTAATTTAAGCTAAAATAGAAAATTTTGTTATATTTTATCTTAAATTAATTATATTTTATTATAACAATTAAAATTATAATAAAAATATGTTAACTTATTTTATTTTTCAAATATTTATTTTAAAATAGCCTAATTTAAAGAAATATATTTTAAAAATGTCTAATTCAAATTTAATTGAGTTTAAAAAAATTTTGAAATCTAACACAAATTATAAAATTGACAAAACTAAATGAGTTTATCCTTATAAAAAAATATTTACTCATTTATGATATATTAATTGAAATTATATATTTTAAAATAATTAAGAATATTTAATTACTTTATTTATTATTGCCAAGACAACTAATAATTTAAGAAAAATATAATTTTTATTTTCATTTCTTAAAATTATTTTAATGAGTTATATAGTTATTATGAAAGTTAGGGAAATTTTAAGGTGACTTTATTTTTTATTTACTTTGTTTTCACTTTGCTATTATAACCATAGGATGAGCGTCTATTGAATAATTATTAACAAAGTAAGATTTACTTTGTAAAAAACAAAGTAACCATAAACTACACCATGAAAGTTAAGTAATAGGAGTCACAAATAAAAATAAAAATAAAAATAAAAATATTATTTATTTAAAATATCAAAAATAACATCTTTTATAATTTTCAGACTGAAAATGTAAAAAAAATTATTTTAAAAGTTGACTAATGAAAAACTACTTTAACGACAGATAAGACTAACGTAAAATCTTTTTAAAACTTACAGAATTTGATTATAAATATAATTTTTTTATAGAACTAAATTAAAAAAATAATATAATTTATAGAACTAACAATGTTGATACCCTTAAATTTATAACATATATTTTAAATGTTTTAGATTTGGTCGATAAAACTAACACTAATTATGTACCATAAATCTGATAATTGAATATAAACTGAATGCCTACAATATTCGAAGCCGACAAAAATTTTCCCCATTAGCATGATGTGCAAGTAAGACCAACCATCAATTTATGATCAAACTGACTTGAAATATTTGCATGCATGAATCATGATTGTTAACACATCAGAAATTGACTACCGTCCGCCCCACCTTCACTGATTTTGCCTTTGGCATGTGAATCATTACAAAACCTTAATGTAAAATTCTCCTCTCAATTATACAAGTGATTGCACATTTGGGCATATGAAGCTTCTCGTAACTGTGCACATATCATATCATAGGAATTTTATAAATAATGGCACATTCCTGGCCCTTGTCCATATACTTCTCCAGACCTGGAAAATTGCCAGCATCAGGACCTGCCTCAGAAGTCATAACTTGGTATCGGCTGAACATCAATTCCAAATTACATGTTATTGTTTTTTCCAAGAGTTTCCTGCTTCCATGAAATTCGTCATGTTGAATCATGAGGCCATACGAGAATGAAGGCAAGTATAACATTTGCCAAGTATTTGGCAACAGGAATGACTTTCTGTCTCTATTATCACTACTGGCTCAAACCAAATTCCAAAATAATTACAAATGAGAAAATTGCTTTGATGTTAAAAATAACCATTTCGAGTCGTTTCCGGCTATGCTCCTAGTAGTAGCCAGCACCTTTCATTTCTCCAGCACTTGCTTGCTGGTCATCACCACCTTTTCCTAAAAACACAATCCGACCTGGAGAGTACACGTGACAAAGTTAATCTATCAATATTAAATCGAAACATAGTTCCTGTACAGAAATGGAAAAATAAATAAAATGGGCCTTTAATAATGAGGCAACCCACTAGTCAGGGCACAATCCTAGTGGAGCTTGATTTGATATGCAAGAATGTAGACCTTGAACTTGTATTTACTCATAGAAACCAAAATGCCCTTGCAAAATTAAAGGAGATGCAACCCTACTCTGTTATTCACCTGCCTTTGAGAGACTCCACCATACAACATATTATTTATCCTCCATGCTTTGAGGGTTCTAATCATCTACTTTGATCACACAAGGAAAACTATAAAGCATATTCAACAACCATTCAGCGCAATGCACTCTTAAGTCTCTAACTTCTAACTTAATAAGAAATGTTTCAGCCATGACTTCAATATTGCATGAGGAAGTCTAAACTCCATCTTCCATGAGCATTTCACTAATTGATCTCAAAACATCTCTCTCTTTCTGTGTCTCTCACATGGATATGGAGACGGACAAAGCTGACGCTGTTTCTATTTGCCAGGATTTTTATTTATCAAAGTGAACCGTATAGTGAGGCTAAATTAGGCTGGTATGTTGACGCTATGCCCATTAATGATAATTTCAAGACTAAATCCACTAAAGGGCAACAGGCTACAGGGCCACCACACCACCAAACAGAGATTCACAGCCTGAAGCAGCAATCCCATCAAAATAGAAGTTCATCGCCATCTTTCACAACAATATGATAATGGTCTTGGTTTGTCACCCGGGGTATATATCAGGATTTTAAATAGCAATATTGAGAACTGTGCTGGTATTGGATTCAATGTGACAGTACCAGACTGAGTCAGTCACACTGTATTATAGTGAAACAGCTGCTACTACAGTCTAAAGTGAATTCTGAAGAACAATTCCTATTCAAATGAGTGGAAAAGTATAATGGCCAAAGATACTCTAGTAAAGAAACCCTATAAATATGGAAAGCTAAAAAAATGGATAGGATTAGAAAAAGTAGGTGGATATTGAAAAACAAAAGGAAATGTGTTGTTCCCAAATCCCACGCAAGGTATTGTTAAATAACCTAACAAGAGGCTAAAATCCTGATACAAAATCCGTACAACCATTATCTAAAAGTTAAAACCATAGTTTATATGCACGTTTACACTTATGGATAGAAGAAAGTGCTTATCCAGCATAGTATAAAACATCTTCATCAGTAAAACCAACCATAGAAGTCCTAATTCCTCAAACTAACATCAGCAAAGGCAAAGAAAATAGATTAACAGGTAAAGCTTCCATAAGGCCAGATAATTTATTTCTCCATCATAATTAATTTAATTATATAAAGAATAAAGGTAATGAATGTACCATCACGACGAATAGCAACCTCTCTTATGCGCCGCACAAGACCAGTTATCGGATCAGTAAAGACCTTGGTCTCCAGATTTCCCTCAACATACATAATTGATCTACAAAAACCAAAGAATTAAAGCATTGCTGGAAGTCAAGAATCTATATGATCAATAGCAATAATTAGCAGTTTTCAAAAGGCAAGACAATTTGAAAATCAGCAAAGAAAATTACATTTCATTTCAATGCCAACACCAAAAAGTTCCCAAGAATAGAAGGTTCGGCATTCAGATTTGGAAAAAAAATAAGAAGGGAAGGCATTCAAAGACAAGATTTGATCACTACAAATTGCAGCATAGATAAAATGCATGTAAAGCAAACAAAGAGCCGGTGGAAAAGCCTGATTGCCTCAGTTTGGTGACAAGTAAAGCTACCAAACAGATGGCCTACCATGACATGAATCAAAAGACCATTGGCTTTCAAGATTGCTAGTCAGAGGTCTCACAAATTTAAGCAATACCTATAGGAAACGATGCAGAATTGAAGATACTTCTCAGCATTTAAATATAATCTTAATTTCAATTTCAAGACCATAACATCATGAAAAGTTAAGCTAGCTTTCAGTATATCAAATTGCAGGAAAGTCTGTTCCTTTCTTGCAGCATATAAAACAAGCAAATCAACTATAAGCTATTTGACACTAAAGATTGATGTAACAAAAATCTTTGACCTGAATTCAGAATCACATCAAATGTTAAATTTGCATTACAAAATCCCACAGAAGAACTGGAGGAGATCTCCTAATAGTTCTCTAATCCATTCTATTGGATAATAAAGCCCTACAACTTCAAGTAAACCTAAATCTTGGCCACATAGATTCCTAATTTCATGTTAATTCTTATCCTAAATCAAATGACTGCTAGTACCACTAATTAAAATAAATATTTCCAACTAAAAAAAAATCTACTTTTGCTCCTATATATGGAAATAGTAATAGAAAATAGCATATGGTCCATAAATAATAGAAGATACAAAAAATCCTCAAAAGAATTTGGATATAATTCTGTTCTCTTATTCATCTTTATAATTTTTATTACTATCTGAATCAAACTTGCACACCACAAACTACCATTCACAGTACCAGTAAACTTTTGACTATATTGCTATTTCCTTTCAGCAATTCCACATAAATCCACCCGTTAAAACATAATTCTTCCATATCTGACCCACAAAAAAAACAACATTATTCTTCCAAGGACCAGAGTATTAAATCCAGAATGTAAAAGCATACTTTGATGTTAAATTCAATCCCATCACTAAATGGTCCTTGCAAACTACAATTTCTCCATAGACAATCAGATCATATACACCAGGCACACTCACTATGGTGAAACTATATTTCTTGGCAAAATAGCAATTAAAAAAAAATTAATGCAATGCTGATCTATGACTCACAGCATCACAAATGTCCATGATCAATGAATGTCGAACTGCAGATGATACACCATCTAAGTTTCAAAATTACTACAGATAGAAGACAGCAAGAGTCAATGGCCCAAATTACCCATCCAAAATAGATATACAAATTCCCTGTGGATGATTCATCCATCAAATGCTGCTGTATTGACAGAATGGTCTAATATAAATCATAAGAATAGTCAGTCCTATTAGTGCGAAACATCGGCACATATCTTGAGATACAACTTTAAACTATCTTCATGATGATCCATCAAAAGATAAACTATTGAAATGTCTAATAATTTTATTGATTCTGCCATTCAACAATAGATGACATTTTATCTTGATATACAGAATGAAAATTTTAAATTATGAGTTTAGTACTTGCTACATTATTTCCATTAAATTAAAGCTTACCCAGGCAAAACATGCTTCATAACAAGGCTCCCCAATCTCTCAGGGTAAACTGAAACCCGATGCCACTGAACAGAACACTTATTTGCATAATCCCTTGGTTCCTCATTCTGTAATGGTCTCCGATTGTTCCGAATTCCACCGGTCCCTAGTGAGAACATTGTGATAGTCCTTCCACTCTTCAACTTCTTTTGCAATGGACTCTGCCCTACTTGCCCCACCAATATTGCCTAGAGACCACATGCGACAGAAACCCACCAATCAACTCCAAAATTGCATTTATAAAGACTTAATCATTTAGCATATTTGATCACTGAAAATGCATGATATGAGTTCCCATTACCTGTATGCATATAAAACAAGCAAAAAAACAGCATTTGATATTTGCGAAAAACTCCATAAACCCAAAAATAAAAACCAAAAACAGATCTGCCCCAGCACAAAACCTGTATAGCATTAAAGACCCTAAAATGCCAGAAACAAAAAAGCAATTACAAACCCAGTTGGCATATGTCATCCGTCACAAAAAAGAGACAAAACCCACCAATAAAAGGACCAAGAAGGCTAGAAACAACAAAGAAATCACAAAAAGTCCTCATTTTCCAAACATTGAGGTCTGAAAGTAGAAAAAAACCTTATACACGCCCAAATCAAGGCCATTCTCGAGCGGTCGCTGATAGAACTCTCGCTGTTGGCTCGGCTCTGTCGAATCTGCTGGGGATGATGACGAGGTGGAAAATGGTGATTGTGGGGTTAAGGTAGGGGCAGAGTCAGTATCTGGGTTACGGCTCGATTCATCTGAGTCATAATCTTCACCGGGAGATGAGAGGGTGCCAGTGCAAAAGGGTTTGGAAATTCGAGAAAATTTGTAGGAATTAACGAGAAGGGAACGAGAGAGCCTGCGCGAGAGATTGGTCATCGATGTTGTTGCCATTTGATTGAAGCTCGAAAATTTTTTCTTTCGATTTTTTTTTTAGGGTTCAAAGCTTAAACCCTACTAACATACTGTACTGTTAAACCCCAACGACCGCACCAAGAAATGAAAAATAAAAATTAATCACTACTAATATTTTCTAGAATTGATTAAATTTTTTGAAATATAAATACCTTGAACTCGTGATTTTTGGATTTGAAAATATTTTTAATATTATTGAAGTAAAATTTATTATTAATTATCAATTTATATTTTTTATGTGAATTATGGTCCGATTTTACCTTATATATTTATATATTTCATTTAGTATGTCTCAATATTATTTTTAAATTTCAAAATTATAAATTTGTTTAAGACTTGATCTAATTATCGAATAATTATAAATCAAATAGTTCAATAAATTCGATTGAAGAATAGTAATAAAAAATTTCACAATTTAAATAAAATTTAATTTTAGTACTCATTGATTATATTTTTTTATTTATATTATTTGTTTCATTAAAATATACTCTTAATTTTTCAAAAATAAAAATTTATCTATTCTATAAAAAAAACATAGAATTGTTTTAACTTTCGAACAATATAATTTTTTATGTTCCACTTTCAATATTAAAAAATTCATTTTGTTTTATGAAAATTAGCTCGCACAAGTAAATTAATAAATTAATTATTATTTTTTAAAAAGTCTATATTTTGAAAAGATGAGAAAAAAATAACATTACAATTTTAGAATAAAAAAGTATATGATTAATAAATATTAAAAAAAATGTCATGTTAGTCCCACCAAAAGGCTATTCTGATAAATAGAATGCATTACGTGCCATAAAAACCCACATCCTATGGATGGATTTGGTTTTGTATCTTTCTTATCCTCAAAATGCCTTCCAATCAAAGGAGGGGACTAACACACTGCTGTTAGCTCAACAACCATCCTCACTCAGGCTGAAGATACAATACAAGAAGCCCTGAGATAAGCATTTTGCAACAGAAATGTCACATAGCATCAAACTCATCCAAGCATGCCTTAAGCTTCAATCCCCATTACCATCACCATCACCATCACCATCACCTCCTCCACAAATCCAAAACATACCCACTTCACCACCATCTTTTCCTCTTATCAAACAATGCTGCAAATTTTCGCGGCGAGAGCTTACAATCTTTGGCAACTCTTCGTTTCTTCTTCTGTTGAGCTCTCAAGCTCTAGAACCATTCAATCTGTCGAAAGCACGAGCTGAAGAAAATTTGCCAGACACTAGAGAAAATGATCCACAGGAAGAGAAGTTGAGTACTAGTTCGAAATGCAGCAATAAAACTGCAACAAAGAAAGCATTTATTGATGTATCTATTGATGGAACACCTGTTGGCCGCATTGTGATTGGATTATATGAAGAGGGTACCCCAGCTGGAGCTGCTAGGTTCAGTAGTCTTGTGAGTGGAGCTGCTGGTATTAGCTACAGAAGAAAAGAGTTCATAAAGATCATGCCAAATTATGTGCAACATGGTGGGGTGAGATCATATGGCGTGGATGCTGAGCTTGCCAAGAGAACAGGAAATAACTTGGCAGCTGAAAGTCTTGCAGATGAATGGGCGAGAGGGAACGAGTGTTCAGGCATCAAGAATTTGGCAGGTACTGTCAGCTTAATCGTAAGGAATCCGTCAAAACCGCCTCCCAAGTTAAAATTGATTGCAAAACAAGGTAAGCTAGAGATTGATCAAGAGGAGGCTGGAACTGACCCTAATGGTACAGAGTTTGTAATCAGCACCAAGGACTCTCCAGAGCTGGATGCCTCAAATCTGGTGATTGGAAGAGTGTTGGAAGGGATGGAGGTTGTGGAGAAAATTGCACAGGTTAAGACAGTGCAGGAGAATACTAGTTCCCCGTATTTCAGGTGAGTTCACAATTGTGGCAGTTTTTCCGCAGAACATTGTACCGTACCTGCCCTCTCCATCCTGCACAAAAACCTTCTGCAACCCTAGGCAGTGCCCTTGAATTGTTTACTGAGCATTAGCCCCTGTCTAACTGCTAAGACATTATATACATGCTGTAAAATAATAGTCAGTATAGCTAGATTCGATAACTAATAGAGAAAGAAAGAAAACAACCGTTAAAACATAGATTTTTTGACTTCATTGCATAATCATTGAATTAATGTACAAGAAACTTAATACATTTTGTTTTCCCCCCTGGTGCACAGAGTCGCCAAGATCATCGGGGACAAGAGAGCTGTTGTTGCAGAAAGAGGATTTAACAGACCGTACTCGAAGGTAGTAGTAACAAATTGTGGCCTGCTGGAATAACACCAAATTGGTGCATTTCCTTTTCTTTCCCAATGAATAGGGCAGAGCTTCAGGTCATAAGGGACCAAAAAAAAAAAAACTATTTCTATTCCTGACAAAATCTTTTAAAGTTGCAAACCATCTCGTAGCAACGGTACCGAATAATTCACAATCTGGGCTGTAAAATTTGTGAGGCTACTATCATGCCAAAACTAATGTTACAACAACCACTAGCATGCTTTAATACGTCATTTCTGAGATCACTGCATCTACCATGTACAAAGCCAGAGCAGTCTACTCCAATATAGTATGTAGGTACACCTTGACACCCTGTAAAATCAGCTAGATCCAAGAGAGGGTTTCAATGTTTTCGATGAAGATGGAGACCTGAAGAGCTTTCTGACTGAGGCAATGGGATTATCCACCTATTAAATAATGAATAGTAAGCCACATATCAGTATCCTATGGATGATAACAGCAGAATGCAGACAACTTAAATCCCCAATATAATGGTACAGCTAAGATGGATAACATTAAAGCCGCGGAATCTTGAAGTCAGATCCTATAATATGAAAATGCTGTTCTCGGACTCAGATTCCATAGGCTTTAGGTGGCTTTTCCATCTTAATTAGCAGGCCACATCTGGGTTTTAGTAGAAAATATGGTGCAAAATGTTTTAAATATAATGCCCTGGGGAATATAGACAATCCTTACCGCCATAAATCACTCTTTTCACTAGTACCTTAATGCTTTGTTAAAACAAGAAGAAATTTTCATACCCTAATTTTGGAGGTGGATGGAGGAGTAGTAGGACTAGAGCGTTCGTTCTGGCGTAACAAAGCAGATAGTGTTTGCTGCCATCCAGCTGCCCCACTGTTTGTAGATACAATCCAGGGGCAAAAATGTCTGTGCTGCCTGATTGGATCAAACTCTATTGCTTTGTCTGATAGTTGCTTGAACCCCTTTCCTGTAATGAAGAAATATTTTTTTTAACTTGTATTACAGAAAAAATCTCATGCAAGTCAAGAAATAGAAGAGCATTTGACAATTAGCAGCAAGTTCTGAAAATGCATGCAAACTTCATTTGAGAAGACCAACTACAGATCAGAATTTCAGCGAAAGATTTGTTATGCCAACAATATGATGATCTTAGACAATCAAGAGTTTTGTGGTTTACATCATTTTATGAAGCCTCCACCAAAATGGATTTAGAATGGTCACATTTTATCCCTTGAGCAAAGGATTTAGGTTCTCAAAGGATTCTCAAACTACTGATCTCAATTAATTAAAAACAAAAGACCTGAAAACATATGATAAAAACAGATGCCACAGCCAGCCTGCTAGAAGTTTACTAGCACAAGTAATTAAAAAGTAAAATTTTCCGACCATTGGAAAATTATTTAGGATATGACTGATTCTTTGCTAAAGAAATAGGATCTTCACCACCAGTGCTGTTGTCACTCCTGTTTTCCGGTTAGAAAATAGCCTCTTCAACAATCTGCCTTACCCTTACTGCAGGGAAAAGGAACTAGAGCAACCAACAGAAAGAAAACTAGCAATATAAATTACTAGACAACTGCACGGGGCCATTACCTTCTTCCCAAAAGACTAGCCTATTAGGGGGTGCAATGCCCACGTTTATAAGGCCAAGATCTCCCCCACTTCTTTCTAGTGTGGAATTGTGATATTCTACCCCACCCGATTGTGCAATGCCCTCATTGCAACGACTCCTTGCCCAAATGACCCACTCGATCCTGGTATCTCTCATGAGCGCCCCATATTGGAGAAGGGTTTCTGATACCACTTGTCATAGGGTTATTACCTTCTCCCCAAAAAACTAGCATATTAGGGTGTGCAATGCTCACGTTTATAAGGCCAAGATCTCCCCCACTTCTTTCCAATGTGGGATCGTGACACAATGCTGAAATACTTGATCCTCAGTGGTTAGTGCCACTGAAATGAAGTCTAATCTCTAAGAATTCAAAAGTTCTATGAAATCCATTATTATTACAAAGATAATTGTGCTGAACACAGTTCATCGTACACACACATGACAACTGTTAAACATCTACCAGATCTTGTGCTTCAAAATACTAACTTGAAACTAGATTCCAAGAATTTTTACTCCATTACGAAGAAAAAAAAATCTGTGAAATGAAGGATTTCAATGGAGAAAACTGTGCGACAGAGTTGAGTAAATAACTGCAGGTAAATCATATCAGTAAGCAAAGCCACAAAGCCATCTTAGCAATGTATATCATTGATTATACCTACAGAGAAGAGGCTAAAAATGCGAAACTCCAAGTTCCAGAACTGGGTCCAGTTAGTTTCACAAGGAGCATGCAAAAATATGAACTTAAGCAGTTGACTGACCAGTCAAAAAAAAGTTTATAATCAGGATGGGAATTTCCACCTTGGTGTGAAAAAATCAAAGCAGGAAAAAGATAATGCATGGTTCTCCAGCTGCAAACAAGCCTTTTTGCATATTTTCCAATACAAAGATTTATGGAAAAAATGGGAAACATGGAAACTAAACTTAATAATGGTTTATGGAGTGTGCACACTTAAGAATTGTGCTAGGTAAGAAACCACCAACACCATAAACTTTTGCAGGATGTTCATCACTCAACAAAATAAATTCTGCGGTAGCTGCCAAATTAAAAGCAAGAATGATGAAACACTAAGGTAAATATCCCTGAATGGAATTTGTGGCATCTGGTTCAGTTGTATTACATTAGAAGATTATAAGAAATGGGTAGCATGAGACTTCTCTGTTTATTTTTTCACGTTGTAGTCATCACTTAAAATCTACCTCTAAACGAAACAAATTATATTATAACTTCAAGAAAGAAATGACATCCATCCACACTCTAAACTATCCCTGTTTGTTTATGTTTGTCCCCCTGGCTTTGGTATCTTGAAAACCAGGCATAAGACATAAAGCTTGAAAAGTGAATCTAGTAGCTGTCACACAAAATGTTCACATTCAAATTGAACACTTCAAAATTTTGGTAAAGAAAACTTCAATTAAATATATGTTGTGCAAACTTAAAGCTGAGAAGTTGGAAGAGCTATATAGATAACTGCTGCAAATACTGCTACAGAATTGCTACATGGAGAAATGATCAAACATTAAAAATAACTAAACTTATGCAATTAAGGGTAAACATTATAGAAATGCTTGAAAGTTGAAGATAAAGGATTTACTTTAAATATGCATATCTTTTAGTTAGATGAACAAAAATTACCTCCATTCATGCATTTAACTTAAGTATAAAAATCTTTTCCACCTTGATCATTGATCTCTATGAGCATTCAAAATAACTTCGATATAATGATTGAGTAGCAAATCAAATCATGTTGCTGCTTACCTGTACCACAGGCAGTCATTTCACTGTTCACAGTATTCTGCACCCTGTCTTTGGTACCTTCCTGGCTTTTAGCTTGACTGGTCAATTCATTTGGGGTACTAGAATGAGTTTCACATTTATCTATCTTGTGAGCAATATCTTTTCCACTCGTAATATTTGCTCCTGCAACCTGTGCTTGATCACAACTTTCAGAGGTGATCACAGCTAATGAGTTATGATTATTATTCCCATTTCCAGTGCTGACACTAGCACCTGGTTCAGTAACAGAAGATGTTCTAACTTGAGAATCACCAAAGCTTCTCACTGTTGAATCAAGGAAACCACCATTCTCTGAGTTTTCAGGGAATTTGTTACTTTGACCAAAACCTTGTGCTACATCTGCTGCGCTCTCTGTTGGGTGTTCTATATTAGGCCCTTGCGTGCCACTTTTAGAAAAGTTTCCTTCCACAATGAAATCCATTCCTTCCAACGACATGTAAATGTCAGACTCCTTTCTGAGAGCAGAACCTTCTTCTCCACTTTCAACGTTCAAACAAGAGGACTGATCACCACTTGTATAACTACATTGCCCCTGATCAACTGTTTTTCTATTTAACTCCCCACCAGCTTCCGGTAGAGAAACTTGTTCCACCAAAATGTCTTCTGCAGCATCCTTTTCTTTCAAAGTTAGATTCTTGTTATGAGATCCAGATTGAAGTTCTTGGTCATTAAATGTACGATCTCTAAAGTCGGAGTCATAACAAAGTCTGGCCCTTAAATTCCGGCCAATAACAGGCAAAGAAATTATTGCTTTGAAGTTCTGTTTTGTTGGTGGAGGACCCCCAGCAATTGTTAAATTTAAAGTTGACGGTCTGTCTATGGAAGATAGTGAAGCATTAGACGGAGAATTTACAATTGCTCCATTGTCATCCATTTTATTTTCATTGCCTGAATCTTTTCCATCATTCCTTTTACCATTCACTTCCGTGTATCCAACCAGTCTAAACAACTCTAAAGGACGTGGAACTGTAGAATAAGTCCATAATCCCACACTAGCTCCACAAAGCTTGCAATCCAAAACAGTAGATTGAGGATTAGATTGTAGTCCACTAAGAGCATTAGAATCCTCAGTTGCCTCCGTACTTTCAGTGGCAGTGGCAGAATAAAAACTGAGGCCTGTATTCTGTCCACCAGTGATTATATTGGATGAATTCAAAATGTTGGAATCCCTGATGAGCTGCTTTTTGTTGTCCTTGCAGTCAACAAAATAAGGCAGTGATCGTGGTTCCCAGCCACATAAACTTATGAGCTTCAGTGCCTGTTAATGCTTAATCATCATCAATTGTAATGAAGAAATCTAGAGAAAGGGAAACTACCATCAACGTATTCTTAAAGGACACATGGAAGAGTAAATTATCACTAATAGCAGTCATATACTATGAACAAGTAATGCCAGTGGACTTAGCACTCTTGTACGTTAGAAAATCTATAAATTGAAAACTGAAGGAGCAGTTGATATGACAAAATAATGCATGCTAATAAATGAGAAAACAGTCGCATAGAATTGAACCTGAAAATACAAGTTAGCAGAATCAGATCCACATTCATTTTCAAGAGGCTCTACTCGAGTAATGTGGGTAGATCCATTGCCATAATCCAATGTTGGTGACTGTCTAAGAAATTCTTCCAGCTGTGCACTTCTCATGTATTCCATGGTTGCAGATGAAATGACTGGAAGGGCTGAAAGTTGCAAAAGAGCAGAAGAACGTTCTCTGAATTTATCAACTAAGACTGGAGGTGTTGTAGGAGGAAACTCTGCCAATCTTTCATCACAAGTGTTATCAATCCAAGGGCAGAGTAACTTGTGTCCATTATCCAGCTTTAAGCTAAATACCAAGGCTGCCTTCTCAACTGAAAACATGGAATAATAATTCAAATTCATCAGTCATATATAAAAGTTTCATTATTTACAGGACTAATTGATCAATACCAGCTGTAAGAAAAGAGTAATATTTTCATGCCTTGCTGCTGTGACCAAGATGATGGAGTTGAAAAAAGGAGACGAGCACCACAGGCTTCACAGCCTACAGTATCCATATCTATGTTGATCCATCCTCTCCTTGCACAATTTACAGCACTCACAGCCTACTGATTGGAAAAAGTTAGACTCCGCTTTTATTAATAGATATTCAAACACAAACCCCCCATTACAAGACAGAAAGAGAGAGTAAGTGAGAGAGTTAGAATGGTATTGGGTATTTGGGATCAAGACGTAAATAGTATAAGAGCTAAAACATAAATGAAAATGGCAATAGAATAAAACCAACAAAAATTTATTGTCCTATTTCGAAGAATATGATTATATGGAACATAGATATCAACAAACTTCTGATGATGTTTAAATGATGTTTCAAACTTGGTATTCCGCTTCAAACTTTTATTAAGAATAATGATGTTAAGTGATTCACCGACAATTTAGCTACTCCGTTGGAAAATTTAGGATATTGTTTAGATTAGCCAAGTGATTGAAAATTAGCTTTAAAATGCTGAAAATGATTAAAAACACATTATCTTACAACATTACTTCTTGAATTCATACCAAATTATTTCTAGCTCAAGAAGGAGAGTGAAGCATAAAGATAGAAATAATTCAAGAAACAACAAAAATATAACCTATAAAAAGCATAACAACAACAACACATATTACAAGCGTAAAAATAATACATACACACACCAATACACACTTGCAAAGTCAAGCAATATATATATATATTCAAGAATTAAAAAGAAATGATGAACCTTAGGCTTAGCAAACCATGTCATGGACTTGAATGTGGCGACTCTCCTCATAAGATCTCCTCTATCCCAGGGTCTGCACAGTGGAGCTTCAGCCCGAGACAATAACGAACGCCGCCGCGACGGCCCAATCGCCGCAACATCATCAGCAGCTGCTCTTCTTTTGGGCTCCACTAATGCTAATGATGACTCCGGATTAGGTCTTTTGTTGCCACTCAATGAATCTCTTCTGTCAATCCAAAAACAACAGTACACTGATTCGTTCGTCTACTAAGATACAAACAACGGAAAGTGAAGAAGAAGAAATATAGAAAAAGAAAAAAAACCTGGAAACGGAATTAGGAGAAGAAGTAAATAGCTTCTCCATTATCGACTGAAACTTCTTCTCCGGATCTTTTTCTGCCATTTCAGCTATGCTATGAGCTTCCACCTCCCAACTTTCCCTTCCAACACAGTTTTTTTTTTTTTTTTCCTTTTCTTTTCTTTTCTTTTCTTTGTTAGGTGATAATTAGATTGCGGGTTGCGGTCGGATCAGTAGGCTTCGGATTTCGGGTCGGTTTTTACATATGGATAATTACCATTACTGATTACCCCTTGATTTGACTCTAACCTGCTAATTTCATCTTATTTCCAGACAAATTTTAAATTTATTTGAAAATAAATTTTTATTAATAAAGTGATTTCATTTAGTAATAAATAATTTTATAAAATTAAAAATAAATTTTTATTTATATCAAAAACTCTCATTCAAATTTATAAATAAATTTTATGAATATACACTAATAGTTCCTCTTCTATCTTTACAATTTTTTAAATCAAGTCTTATGAACTAGTAATAAAAAATAATAACTCTTTATTCTAAGGCCTTAAAATAAATAGAAATAGCTGGTTTGTATTAATTTTTTTTTTTTTAACAAAGGTTTGTATTAACTGACTGAAGATAAATTTGCGACTTATTAATGATGGGATCATCACTATGTCACTAAAAGCATTCATCACAGGAAAAATGTTAACTGCTCTTTAAAGGTATCCTAAAGTGTAAAATTTGAGTCTAATTATCATCAATTTAAAAGAAGAGAATTATCTCTTATTATATAGTTTATCGATACTTAAATCATATAATCTCCCTATTAATTAAAAAGAATTGCCCATCACAACTATCCATCATTGTTCATACTCCAATCATTGTCAAACCTAATGAAATTTTAAAAAAATAAAAATTTTAGCTTTTTTATTTTTATCAATCTCCCAAATTCATCAAATTTATTTTATAGGATTTAAAAGTAATTTTTTTAAAAATATAGTTAGGTTTTTCAAATAAAATTAGATAATATTGACGTAATTCATAAAATTGAAAAAAGTAAATTGAAATAATTTTTAAAATAAAATTCAATTCATAATTGGTTTAAAATTTAGGATAGGAATGATAGTTTCTTTTAAAAATAAAATGTTATATATATATATATATATATACACACACACACGCATGCATGCGTGGTTATATGTATCAGCACGTGAATGTAAATTGGAAATGAAGATGGACTGAAAAGAATAAAGAATCTAATTAGCTAAAATATTAAATTAGCGAAATTAATACTTAATTTTATTAAATTTTTTATCTTTTTTTCCTATAAAAAAACTAAAATATAAGAAAATATTTTTAAATTCTAATTTTATCACTCTTGATATAAATTTAAAAATTAATTTCTAAATATTTTCATAAATTTTTAATTTTTCACAAAAAAATCCTTAAATTTTAACTATTTTAAAATTTACTTCTCAACTTTTTATCACATTATTTAGAAATTTTTCCAATAGAGGTCAAACAACAAAAGTATTAGATAAAAAAAAAAAGAGAATTTTGAGATATTAAAAATATTAGTCAAGAATATAAAAAAAAAATTAATTTTTCTAAAAAATATGAAAAATTAAAAAATTAATATTTTATTATTATTTATAGTGATAGTTAAAAGTGTTTACTTTATTTATTTATTTATTAATATTAGTCTATATAATAATTGGTTCATAAGTTATCACTTTTTTCTTATTATTTTTAATTGATAAATAAAAAGTTAAAATTTTATGTAAAAATTTTTAAATTTATTTCAAAAATGGTAAAATTAAATCTTAAAAATATTTTTCAAATTTTATTTTCCTTAAAAAGAAGAAAAATTGAATAACTGTCAAATTTATTTTATAGGAATCTAAAAATATTGTTTAATTTTTAAAAATATAATTAGATCCTTAAAATAAAATTGGATAGAATTTACACAATTTATAAAGTTGAAAAAGCAAATTGAATGACTTTTAAAATAAGATTTAATTGATAATTGGCTTAAAGTTGATAATAGAACTTATCATTTTTCCTTTTAAAAATTTGTTAGCTCATATATACATGTAGAGCTGGGAGTGGCTCCCTTCAAGTCCTTTTTTTTTTTTCCAAATTTCTTCAAGTTCACCTTTAGATTGAAGACATTTCACTAAAAATGAATCGAATAGTTATTATTATTTGAAAATAAAAGAATAATAAAAATTTACTACAAAAATAAAAATATTTATTTATTTTGAGTTCAAAATGTATTATTTATTAATTAAATGAAAATGTTGTGCCTTTATAGTTAAAAAAAATTTAATTTTTCTAATTAATCTAATATTTATTGTAGATATAAACATGTATTATTAATATATTTTTATTAAAAAAATTTATTTTCATATTGATTCACCCTTATTATTGTAAATTTTATTGTTAAGAATTAATATAAGTTGGTCGATTAATTTTCAATGAGATATCAATCATCTAATATAAAAATGATGAAATCTAAAGAAAAGTGGACTTGAAGGTAGTTACTCTTCCTAGAACCTTGTGACATTTGGTTGCACTAACTAGTATATTAGAGCGAGGACAAATGGTCATTCAGGTCCTTCAATTTGTGTATTCAGACCATATAGATTCATTTTGAATTTTTTCAACAAATAGCCGCAAAACTTCTATTTAAAGAATCAAATAAACCCAAATAGACTTAAAGTAAGTGCGTGTTCTTACATTCCTCAGTCCTCTTTTATATAATAAAAAAATAATTTGACTTTTCAAATCTACTATTCCTATTAGACTTTTATTTGTTACTCTCTACTAATTCTCCTCCCTAATTTATGAACCCCTAATTCTCCATCAACATCCACAGCCGTCTCTCCATTACCACCCACAGTCGCCTCTCCATCACCATCCGCCTCTTCATCACCATCTTGTTGTAGCCTCTTCATCACCATCCTGCAAGGCAAAGAAGAAAAGTGAACCAGCAACAAAGGAAATCTCTAGTACCCAAGTTCCTTAGTGATTTGCCAAATCTCCAGTTTATTCATCTATGGGAAAACAACTTCACCTCTGAGCGCTCAGAGGATCTTAGCCGAAATAAAAAACAGAAAGCAATTGATTTCAACTCACAAAGTCCACAATCCGCACCAAAACAGAGAATTGAGATGGTTTGATTTTTCTTTTTTGAATTATGCAGCTGTGAATTAGGAATTTTGGATAAATTGTTTTTTTTTTTTTTTTTAGTTTGTGATTGAAGGGAGGTGCTTCTTTAGAAGCACTTGCTAAAGGAGCAGTGAGATTCTCTAGAAAGTTTACACTTAGAGAATTACGTGATAGATGGCATTCTCTTCTTTATAATCCTGTTATCTCAGCTCAAGCTTCCACTAAAATGGTAGAATTTAAACTTTCTTTAAGCAATACTAAAGAGGCTGTAGCTCAGTTTTCTGCTAAACGAAAGCTTGAAAGTGTTCATTGATTATATCATATTATGAGGAAGAAAACTCGTAGTCGAAGTGGAAGTTTTCTTGGTGCATCAAATACTAGTTTTCGAGATTATAATGCATTTAAGTGTAATCAGACCCCTTTTGAATTTGTTGAGAAGGAATGCTATAATGAACTTCCTATTGAGGTTCCTTCCTTTGAACATGATAATATGAGAAATATTGTTCTGCATGATGTTAGGGACATATTAGTTGATTTTCAGAGTTATGAGAAGGTTAAGGAAATTGGATTACCACATTCATTGCCGGAAGGTAGTCCTTCATTTCATGCAGATGGACTTTCGTCGTCGTTGGCTATGTGGAAAACAATTGAGGCAATGCCAATTAGTGTGAGCTTGGATGATAAAGGTCCGGAAGAATCATTGATGCATTGTAATGAATTGGAATTTGATGGTTACAAAGCAATTTTAGCAGGAATGAATGTCGTCCATCTGGAAGCAATTTTACAAGACAAATATAATTTTGCAAGAAAAGCAATTTTGCAAAGGCTATGGCTGAGGGTTCACTGTCTGCTGAGGTTGAGGAGTATGCTATAATGAACTAACCTAGACCTGTTGGTTGGCTGCAGAGTCAAATGTCAATCTCTTGAAGATACAGCCTTAATACAGGCTAGCAATGCTCAGAGAGAGCCAAATCAATGCAGGACAACTGAGGCTACTCTAACTTATGGTAGAATAGGAATGCTAAAGGCAGA
>CATIWK010064069.1:0-14902 GCA_949634005.1 Mallotus japonicus | reverse complement strand
TCATAACACAAAATACACTCTTAAATGTCATTAAAACTTAAATGAAAAATTATCACCAAATACAATATTAGCAAAAAATTTCTATTCTGAAGGGCATGAAGCAGAAACATTGCAACCAAAAGATAGAAGAAAACAAGAAATCAAAAGTTAAATTACATTTAGACTGATGAGCTTTTCATAGAAATAGGGGAAAAAACTAAAAAGACTTGGAGGGCTAATTCTTTTTTGTTAAAGTTTTAAGGTAACTTTGTGATTTTAAAAAAAAAAAAAAAAAAAAGGGCCATGGCTCCTCACCCCTAAAGCTAGTTCCGCCTCTGCAACATCACAGATGGTAGATGCAACAAAAATAAACCACCCATTAGGTATAAAAATGGTTCACTTAGGATACTCAAACCAAATCAAAATCGAAAAAAGATTAAATCTTTGCCAACCCAGAAGCAATCTGGTGTTGAAATAGAGAGTAATTTATATACCTATCAAACGAAACCTTGATGAAGCAGTTGCGGGCACCTCGGTCGGCTGCTCAGGTCTTACTGAACTAGAAGTGCTTGTTTACGCCGGAATATATATATGTGGCTCCAGTCGTAATGCAGGTTTGTTGATTCTCTAATGCCTCAACTCACCGCCTAGGCCTTTTCGTTGACAAGCCAAGAGTAAAATCATAATATTTATTAAATATATTATAATTTATTTAATAAATATTTTATTTTAAATTTTTTCATGTATAATTTTAATTTATAGCTTATATTTTTTAAAATTCATTTAGGCTTGTTTGAGCTCGCGAACAACTTGTGAACACCAAATGAGATAGCGAGCTCGACTCGATTATAAACAAACCAAGCCTGAGCTACCTAAAGTTAGTTTGGCTTGGCTCGGCTCGGCTTGACTCAATTACAACCCTACGTTTCACAAGTCACTCCTTACGCTGATGATTTGTGTGACAAATTCAAAAGTTTGAGCAAGAGATTTAACACGAAGAACTAACAAGATGCTCATTTCAGGAAATGAGAGCTATTAATGGATTTAAAACAGATTTGTTTAGTTTAGGTTGGTTGCATCTGAGTTTCACTAATCTCTTAAAAATATTCTTATTTGGAATATTTTCATCAACAAAACTTCCCGAATAGAATCTAGCCAAAGAATTTTGGCTAGAAAAAGTTAAAGACGATAAAAAGACAGTTGTGACCTTTATGTTAGAAGGAGGGATATTTGAGCGGTAAAATGGAAAAGGAAGGAAAAACAAAACTTAATAAAACATAATTTCCCTATAAAAGCTTTGGAAGATTAAACGTCGTTTTTCTACTGCTGCACGGTAAACTCTCATTGGTAATAGATAAAAAAAATAGAGTGGTGAAGTTGAAATATTAACTGGTGAAGCTAAGTTTGTTGGAGTACAAATTGTTGCCCCATTTCATTTTCAAAAGTCACAATATCCTCTGTTCAATCACTATCAAAACTTTGATATCTCCATAATTAGAATAAGAAACTCCATAGGATAGTATGTCAATGAGAAAACAGGTGTTTCAACAGATATTTGGCGATGGTTATGACATTGAAGATTCAATAAATACAAATATTGCAATAGAAAGAGATGAAGAATGTGATATGGCTAATAATGAAGAAAGTCCAAATAATGATGCTTTTGACATTGAAGATAGTCAAACTGATGACAAAATTGACATCGAAGATAGTTCAATGGAAGATGTGCCTGACATCGAAGATAGTCCAACTATGAGGTGTCTAAAATCGAAGATAATTCGACGAATAACTATAACGCTGAAATAGGTCCTAAACCAGACATGTATTTTACAAGTCTATTAAAAGCATATCAAGAGCATGCAAAATTGAAAGGATTCTCAGTGATAAAGAGAGGAGGACAGAAGGGTAGTGATGGTGCTAGAAAGTATCAAATAATAAGCTGTGACTGAGGTATAAAATCATATGTGAAAAGGAAACCAAGAGGACAAGATGCCCTACCCATTTAAATGCAGTGAGGAGAAAAGGGGTTTGGGTTGTTAGTTCAATTAAAAATGAACATAACCATAAGCTTATTTTGGACATGAGTAGGTTAATGTCTACTCACAGGAATTTGAGTCCCAGCATGAAACGAAATCTTTTAGCAAATGATATTGCAGGCATCAGACCATGCGAATATGTTAGACTTATGCAAGTATAATGTGGTGGCCCATAAAATTTAAGCTGCATTTCAAAGGACTGCAGGAATTTCATCCATAGTGAAAGGAAGAAGATGCTAGGTGAGGGTGATGACGAGTCAATTCGACAGCTGTTTGTCATAATGCAGCAGTAAGAAAGGGAATTTTTCCATTCCATCGATGATGATAATGAAGGCAGATTGAGGAACATCCTGTGGATTCATCCTCATAGTAAAGCCGCATATGAGCAATTTTATAACATTATCACATTCGACACCATATACCTTGTTAAATGTTACAAGATGCCATTTGTAACTGTTGTCGGTATCAACCACCATGGGCAATCTATCTTGTTAGGATGTGCTCTGGTTTCCCATAAAGACGTTGAATTGTTCAAATGGATTTTCACGACATGGCTAGCTAGCATGGGCTACATACATCCAACCGCCATAATTACCGATCAATGTAAGAGTATAAAGCGAGCTATGAGGGACGTAATGTCTGACACTGTTCACCAATTTTGTATGTGGCATATAATGTGCAAGGTTATGAAAAAATTCGAGCACATCAAGGAATTTAGTAAAGCTGTATCTGAATTTAAAGGTCTTATATACGAAAACCTCACCATTGACATGTTTGAGCAAAACTGAAGTAAATTTTTAACAGACTACGGGACTGGAGAGGAATGATTGGGCAACATGATTCACAATTATTCTAACAAAAACAACCTTAACATTATGTATCTCTTTCAGAAAAGATTTACAATCATCAATTATTGAACCAAATATAGACCTATCTGCAAATTTAATGTACATTAATTTTATTTGTTATTATAAGTTTAATAATATGTAAAAAATTATCATAACGTGATATAAAAATAATCATACCGTGAACATTATGAACATAATTATAATGCAAAATTCCTATTAGTATTAATCATGTAAAATACCATAACTTCAACATTCTTCAATACATGAAAAAAAAAAAGCTAAAACTTCTACATCCCTTCATGTTGTTTTGAAATCACGATAACGAAAAGCTATATATCTTTAATGGATGTAGCAAGCTCAAGTTTGGATTTAAGTGTCTCCAACTCTTACAATTACACTTTTAACCTTTCACTCATCTCTAGAATCTTTGAATTGACCCGATCTATTATTTTCATTGCAACTCTACTTTGTTCTGTTAAACCTGCAATAAGACGCTCATACCTTGCAATTTTAGAATCTTTATTTTGATTTTCCTTTAAAAAAATCTCATGCTCTTTTCTAAGCTCCTCCAGTTCCTTTTCCATCAATAAACACTCCATATATTTTCTAGCTTCATCCACATCAAGAGCAACGTTAGCGGTTTTCAACCTTTCATTCTCTCTCTCAATCCATTTATGTAATCTGCTTCATGTTAAGTGTACTCTTTATCCACCCATATACGATACCCACAGCCACCCTATGAAGAAAAAGATTTTCTTACTAAATTCAATAACAAATAATCCAGGGTGGATGTTCTTTGGTTGTGCATATGAATCAGTAAGAAATGTGCATTGCATTTACATAATGTTCTTTGGTTACTGAATTTAGTAAGAAAATCTTTTGCTCAAAGGGTGGCTATAGGTATCATATGTGGGTGGACAGAGAGTACACTCAACGTAAAGCAGATTACATAAATGGATTGAGAAGAGAAAATGCAAGGCTGAAAACTGGTAACGTTGCTCTTGATGTGGATGAAGCTAGAAAATATATGGAGTATTTATTGATGGAAAGGGAACTGGAGGAGCTTAGAAAAAAAACATGATATTATTATAAAGGAAAATCAAAATAAGGATTCTAAAATTGCAACGTATGAGCGTCTTATTGTAGGTTTGAAGGAACAAAGTAGAGTTACGATGGAAATAATAGATCGGGTCAAGTCAAAGATTTTCTAGAGATGAGTGCAAGGTTAGAAGTGCAATTGCAAGAGCTGGAGACACTTAAATCCAAACTTGAGCTTGATACATCCATTAAAGATATATAGCTTTTCGTTATCGTGATTTCAAAACAACATTATGGGATATAGAAGTTTTAGCTTTTTTTCATGTATTGAAGAATGTTGAATTTATGGTATTTTTCATGATTAATACTAATAGGAATTTTTCATTATAATTATGTTCATATTGTTCAGGGTATGATATTTTTTTGATATCAAGTTATGATAATTTTTTTGCATATCATTAAACTTATAATAACAAATAAAATTAATGTACATTAATTCTGCAGATAGGTCTATCTTTGGTTCAATAGTTGATGATTGTAAATTTCTTTTGAAAGAGATACATCATGTTAAGGTTATTTTTGCTAAAAGATTTGTGAATCATGTTGCCCATGTTTTAGCTAAGGTGACTGATTTAGAAACTGATCTTGGAGAGTGGTTTTGCAGTCATAATTAACTTGGAGCTCTTTCACAATCTTATCGCTTAGAGTGATCTCATATTAATCTACAAACTGCTTGAGTGTACTCATTGAATGAATATATGTATCTAAGTATGAATACATACTTTCACTCCTCTGAGTTGACACCATTCCAACCTAAAAAAAGGTGCTTGAGGTAAATTGGTACCCAACTTTACTTTTCTGAATACAACTTAGCAAGCCTATCATTCCTCTCCAGTCCGTAGTTTATTAAAAATTTGCTTCAGTTTTGCTCAAACATGTCGATGGTGACTTTATCTTATATAAGACCTTTAAATTCAGATATAGCTTCACTAAATTCCCTGATGTGCTTGAATTTTTTGGGAACCTTGCACATTATATGCCACATACAAAATCGGTCAATAATGTCGGGCATTACGTCCCTCACAGCTCTTTTTATGCTCTCACATTGATCGATAATTATGGCGGTTGGATGTATGTTGCCCATGCCAGCTAGCCATGTCATGAAAAGCCATTTGAACTATTTAATGTCTTTATAGGAAACTAGAGCACATCGTAACAGGATAGATTGCCCATGGTGGCTGACACCGACAACAGCTGCAAATGGCATCTTATAACGATTAACAAGGTACATGGTGTCGAATGTGATAATGTCATGGAATTCCTCGTATGCAGTTTTACTACGAGGATGAATCCACAGGACGTTCCTTAGTCTGCCTTCATTATCATCATTGATGGAATGGAAAAATTCCTTCTCTTGCTGTTGCATCCTGACAAACAGCTATCAAATTGACTCGGCATCGCCCTCACCTAGCATCTTCCTTTCACTATGGATGAAATTCCTACAGTCCTTTGAAATGCAGCTTAAATTTTGTGGGCCACCACATTGTACTTGCATAAGTCTAACACATTTGCATGGTCTGATGCCTGTAATATCATTTACTAAAAGATTTCATTTCATGCTAGGACTCAAATTCTTGTGAGCAATCATTAACCTACTCATGTCCAGAATAAGCTTATGGTTATGTTCATTTTTAATTGAACTAACAACCTAAACCCCTTCTCTCCTCGCTGCATTTAAATGTGCAGGGCATCTTATCCTCTTGATTTTCCTTTTCTCATATGATTTTCTACTTCTGTCACAACTTATTATTTGATACTTTCTAGTACCATCACTGTCCTTCTGTCCTCCTCTATTTATCACCGAGAATCCTTTTAACTTTGCATGCTCTTAATATCCAGACTTGTAAAATACACGCCTAGTTCAGGACCTGTTTTGGCGTTATAGTTATTCATCAAACTATCTTCGATTTTAGACACCTCATCAGTTGGACTATCTTTGATGTCAGGCACATCTTCCGTTGAACTATCTTCGATGTCAATTTTGTCTTCAGTTGGACTATCTTCGATGGCAGTCACATCATCAATTGGACTATCTTCAATGTCAAAAGCATTATTATTTGAACTTTCTTCATTGTTAGCCATATCACATTCTTCCTTTCTTTCTACTGCAACATTTCTATTTATTAAATCTTCAAATTCATAACCATCACCAAATATCTGTTGAAATACCTGTTTTCCTATTATCCTCTGGAGTTTCTTATTTAATTATAGAGATATCAAAGTTTTGATAGTGATTGAACAGAGGATATTATGGCTTTTGAAAATGAAACGGAGAAACAATTTGTACTCCAATAAACTTAGATTCACCAGTTAATATTTCAGCTTTACCACTCTATTTTCTTATCCATTATCAATGTGAATTCAGGACTTAACCGTGCAGCAGTAGAAAAACGATGTTTAATATTCCAAAGCTTTTATAGGGAAATGATGTTTTATTAAGTTTTATTTTTCCCTCCTTTTCTATTTTATTGCTCAAATGTCCCTAAGGGTTACAATTGTCTTTTTATAGTCATTGAATTTTTCTAGCTAAATTTTTTTTAATAGATTCTATCTGAAACGTTTTGTTGTAAAAATAATTCGGATATAAAAGTTAATCTTTAAAAAAAATGATTTAGTATTATCAGAGTGACAAATTTAAAAATGAATGATTACTAAAAAATATTACCAATAATTTACAGAAAAGAAAAATTTTGAAGTTTGATGGTTTTTGCTTATATAAAAGACACGAAACACACTGACGAACAATGAAAATTCTGAAGAAAAAAAAATTTAATGCTTATAAGTTGAATCTCAATATATTTATTAGGCGTAGAAAGGCCTTCAAGAATTTTGTGATGAATATACATAAATATTAAAAACTATCATGAGAAAAAATATGCACTTATGGAGTGTTTACAGGACAGTCCGATGAATAGCTACAGAAAAGCTCAAAAAGCACAGCTATCAGATCAGAATATGCAAAGAAGTATATGTGAACATAGATGATGGTTGAACAAAAGAATTTAAATTTTCAAAGGGACACTTTTTTTCTTTATAAATACTAAAATCAAAACTTCTCTGGAAAGATGTTACATTGTTTGCACTGTGGTGTTGTTTGAAATATCAGCAAACTTTATGTTTGCTTGGGTTGCAAAGTCAAGGGCTTCAGTTCTGATACCCCACAGATATATTCATATTCTATATCTAATAAATTCCTAAATAAATAGTAACTTGCAGAGAAAGGAAGCTCAAACCAAATAGGAGAAGGAGTCTCAGATTAGGAGATAAATACTCATAAAAGGCACCAGTCCTACACACAAGAGGAATCTCATTCCTCTTAGGTTTGCATATCTCATTCTCTATAAATACTCCTTCCCCTTCCTCTTAATATTCATTCTATTTGATTCTATTCAATTCTATTCATCTATTACTCTTCTTTTATCTCTCTAAAAACTCTCTCTACATTCTCTGACTTAAGCATCGGAGGGTTAGTGGGGGGAAACCCCACATCTCACCTTGCTTCTTGCTGGTTGCTTGACCGTAGGACTCGGAGGTTTCGAAAATCAAGTTATCAAGTGGTGCCGTCTGTGGGAAACTCTTGAGTTAAAAAAGCCATTATCATCTACCAAGCAAAGCAACCCAAATCATGGCATCTAGCCCACCACCCGTCATTGATCCTCAGATTAATCCGCCAGGCACAACGCCGGAAACTTATATCAACCCGTCTGCCCCTATCCAACCAATTGATCTATTAGCCCTCACCCAAAACGCCGGACCATTAACACAAATTCCCTTTAACCCCTATATGCCATTCGGAGTTACCCAAGGATGGGCGACTCCAGGTGCGAATTTTTCTTATTATGCTCCTTTACAACAAACTAGTAGACCCGTCCCATCTATACCTTTTCCAAATCTTTCAAGAACTCCTGTTACTAATACACCCAACCTAAACACAGTAACCCAAACGCTCAACTAAGGCCCAACAAACAAAGAGGCCATGATCCAGAATATTCAAACTCAGATGCTCCTTATGCAATAGCAACTGAATGCACTAATCCAAGATAATAACCCCGGAGTTGTTAACCCAGAAAATAACACAATCATACCACCTGCAGTAACCCAGAATGACCCTTCAAAGGATAAAGAAGCTCGGAAAGACTCAGAAGGAGAATCTAGCATAAGCATACCAGCTTTGGACGAAGCACATATAGCTCAAAAAGTAGCACAAGTAATTCACAAAGCTTAGACAAGACCACGGAGGGAGGATGAGTGCGTTTTAGAAGGAACAACACCTTTTATAAGCAGGATTAACCATACAGAGATCCCTCCAAAATTCAAGCTACCCCAGATGGATCAGTTCGACAGCACTGGAGATCCAATCAATCATATGTCATCATTCAGAACAAAGATGATGCTCCAAAATGTCAATGATGGAACTCTGTGCCGAGTCTTTCCCAGCACACTCACTAACATTTCTCAGAGATGGTTTCACCAGCTTCTGAGAAACTCAATATCATCTTTTGAAGAATTAATCAAGAAATTCAAAACTCGGTTTATTACCAATGTTCCTTCTTCTAAGAGCATACATGACCTTCGGACATGCAGGCAAGAATTCAGTGAGTCGTTAAGAAGCTACTCAGATAGATTTAATAAAGTATCCATGCAAATTGAAAATTTAAGTGACGAGGTAGCTGTTGAACCATTAAAGAATGGAACCCGGTTAGGAAAACTCAAAGACAAAATACTCATAAAAAAGCCACTTACCTTCTCCAAAGTCATGACAATGGCCATAAATCGAATTGAGATGGATGAAGATAGAAGATTACGAAGGGATGATGAAAAGCCAATGATCAAACAAAATGAGAGAATGGATCTAAGAAGGCCTGCAAACCCTAGGAGTAATTTCAGGAACTCAGCAGAGGGATTTAGGAGAGAAGTCGAGAGATTCACACCCCTTAATGCCACTAAAGCTAAAATTCTCATGTGGATCAGAGAAAATGGGGTGGGCATAACTCCAGCCAAGAAGAGGAGTTACAGTAGATAGGAGAAAATACTGTCAGTACCACCGAGATTATGAACATGATACTGACAGTTGTCGAGATCTGGCACGAGTAATTAAGCAGTTGATAAAAAATGGGAAGCTCGGAGAATTTATAAGAAATCAGGATTCAAATGATTAGACAACAGACTCTCCTACAGCAAAGAAAGCTCAGAATGAGGTAGTTGGAGTTATCAATATGATCGTCGGTGGAGAAATACCAGCAAACAAGAAATTAAAAAGGCATTAGAAGGATGACTACCGAGTATCCCAGAAGCTAGTCATTACTTTCGAGCCTGATGATGGGAAACATGTTCAGCATCCCCATAACGATGCCTTGATCATAAGTGCATACATTTGGAATTATTTAGTGAAAAGACTTGTAGTGGATAATGGTAGTGTTGTCAATGCACTTTCATGGAATGCATATAAGGCTATGGGAGGATCAATCACTGATTTAAAAACAATTAAGAACCCTATCACAAGCTTCTATGGAGGACAAACTCAACCAATGGGACTAGCAGAACTCGAAATTGAATTTGGAAATCGAGAATCAGGAGACACCAAATCAGTTAGATCTATGTTCAACATAGTGGATCTCCCACTCACCTACAATGGGATCATCGGAAGGCCAATTTTGTATGACATTGATGCTGCCACGAGCATTAAAAGGCTAACTATGAAAATCCCTTTAAAAGACTGAGTCATCACTATACTCGGGGATCAATCCATGGCTAAGTAGTGCTACCAAATGGTAATAAAACCACAAGTAGAAGTGTTCCTTTTGAAAGCTTTAGAAACAGAAAAGCAGAGAGCTAATCCAGAGCCGATAGATCAAGTCCACACCCTACAGATAGTTAAAGGGAAAACAGTCAGAATTGGAGGAGAACTTGACGAAACTATCAGCAAAGAAATCGGTAAAGTCTTGAACAAGCACTCAAATAGCTTCACCTTAAAAGCATCCGAGATTATTGGAGTAGATCCTCGGATTGCATTTCACAGTCTAAGCATCAACCCAGGAGTGAAACCGGTAGTCCAGAAGAAGCAGAAGTTCACTTATGAGAGATAGAAAGTGATCACTGAGGAAACAAAGAAGTTGTTAGATGCCGGGTTTATAAAAGAAGTTACACATCCGGAGTGGGTAGCCAATATTGTGCTAGCAAAAAAGGCTAACGAAAAGCATAGAATGTGTGTTGACTACACAGATTTAAACAAAGCATGCCCCAAAGACAGCTACCCCTTACCAACAATTGATCAGCTGGTAGACTTAACAGCTTGCCACAGCCTGTATAGTTTTGTTGATGCAGCTCAAGGATATCATCAGATCCCCATGAAAGAAGAAGATTAAGAGAAAACGTCCTTTATCACACACGAAGGTCTTTATTGTTATAAAGTCATGCCCTTTGGGCTAAAAAATGCAGGAGCAACATACCAATGACTGATAAATTACGTCTTCAAAGATCAGATTAGGAAAAATGTGGAAGTATACATGGATGACATTTTCGTTAAAAGCCAGCAAGCAGCACAGCATGCTGAGGATCTCAAGCAAATTCTCAAACTCCTAGATCAGTACCGGATTAAGCTCAAACCAGAGAAATGTGTCTTTAGAGTCAAAGTTGGAAAATTCTTGGGATTCATGATCTCACATAGAGGAATAGACGCCAACCCGGAGAAAATGGAAGTCATTCTCAACATGAAAGCTCCTAAAATGTTAAACGAACTTTAGAAGCTTAATGGCAGGATCACAGCTCTAGGAAGATTCATCTCATACTCGGCTAAGAAGAGCATGCCCTTATTCCGAGCCTTAAAAAATTCAAAGAAATTCGAATGGAATGACGAGTGCCAAATAACATTTGAGGAAATCAAAAGATTCCTGTCTTCTCCCCCATTGCTTAGCCGACCAATACCAAATGAGGTCTTATACCTATATCTCTTCATTGGACATGAGTTCATCGCCTCAGTATTGGTGCGAGAGCAAGGAAGTCAACAAAATCCAATCTACTATGTTAGTAAGATACTCAGAGGTTTGGAAGTAAGGTATCCCAAGCTAGACAAGATTGCAATAATGGTTGTTCACACATCTAAAAAGCTTAGACAATACTTCTAAGCTCATTCGATTAGAACGAACTTTCCTTTGAGAAAAATTCTTCAAAGGCCCAAAACATCAAGAAGACTAGTCCAATGGTCTATTCAACTAGGAGAATTTGATATCAGTTATGAGCCTCGTCAACAAATAAAAGCTCAAAATTTAGCAAACTTCATTCATGAAATGACAATGGAAGAATCTATGTCAATATCACATCCGGAGTGGAAGTTATACATCGATGGAGCATCAAGCACACAAGGATCTGGAGTTTGGATAATCCTTATTGGGCCATACAAAGTCAGAATCAAATATGCTGTTCAGATCAAGTACAACGCCACCAACAATGCAGCTGAGTATGAAGCATTAATTACAGGAATTAAGTTGGCCACGGAAGTCAAGGCCGAGCATCTAAAGATTTACACTGACTCTCAATTAGTAGTCAACCAAGTCAAAGGAACATACCAGAGCAAAAAACCAAGCATTATCAAGTATGTGGAGAAAGCTAGACAGCTCCTAAAGAAGCTCGAGCATGAAGGGGGGCAATAGGAAATACTACAGATTCCTAGGAGTGAAAACACAGATGCAGATTTACTAGCAAAATTTGCCTCATAGGCCAATCAAATATTCAAGACACTAGAGTTAACTGAAGAACTCCTCAAACCAAGTACCGAGGAACTGGAAGTCATGAATACCCAGGAAGTGGCAGAATGAATGAAACCCATAATAGAGTACTTGAGTCAAGGCACTTTGCCTCCAGATAAACTGAAAGCTCGGAAGATTAAACTTAGAGCAACACATTATTCTCTGAGTAATGGAAAACTCTATAGAAGATTTTTATCTCATCCATGGTCAAAGTGTGTATCCCCGGATGAAGCAACTATATGCTCAGAGAAATCCATAAGGGAATTTGTGGAGCCCATGAAGCTCTAGGCTCGTTAGTCCAAAAAGCGCTACTGCAAAGATATTACTAGCCAAGTATATCCAGAGATGCTCATCAACTAGTTTAGAAATGTTCAAAATGTCAGCAGTTTACTCGTTTGAATCACAAGCCATCCAATACTCAGCATCCTATAGGAATTCCATGGCCCTTTGCTATTTGGGGAATGGACATCCTTGGAACTTTTCCAATCTCAACATCCCAAAAGAAGTTCTTAATAGTGGCCATTGATCACTTTACTAAGTGGGTAGAAGTTGAGGCAGTTCCAACCATAACAGAAGCTTAGATTCAACACTTCTTTTCGAAAGAAGTCATTTGCAGTTTTGGAATTCCTCACACCTTAATCACAGACAATGGGAAACAGTTTGACAATGAAAAATTCAAAACATTTTGTACAAATTTGGGCATCAAACTCAGATTTACCTCAATTGCTCATCCTCAGACAAACGGGCAGACGGAAGTCATAAACAGAATCATTATGCAAGGATTAAAGAAGAGGCTAGACGAGAAAAAAGGGAGTTGGGTAGAAGAACTCAACAATGTCATTTGGGCATACAGAACGACACCCAGAAGCTCAACGGGAGAAACTCCTTTCAGATTAACTTATGGGATGGACGCAGTAATTCCTATTGAGATTGGATCATCAAGCTATCGGGTAGCCGGGGAGATAGACTCGGACGTCAACAACCTCAATGCTTGGATATGCCTAGATTTACTTGAAGAAAGAAGGGAACAGGCATCCATTATTTCAGAAGCCCAAAAGCTCAGGATAGCCGGGTAACACAACAAACATGTTCGACCAAAGAAATTTAAGGTTGGAGATCTCGTATTACGGAGAGCAGATATATACAAAGGAAATTCTGGAACAGGCAAGCTCGGACCTAATTGGGAAGGCCCTTGTCAAGTCTCAAAAAACACTATAAAAGGTGCATACAAGATACGAGATATGCAAGGGAAAGAGCTACCTAGATATTGGAACTCAGATAGCTTGAGAAACTATTACCAGTAAAGAAAATTGTACTTAAAGAAAATTAGATATTTAGATGCAATAAAAGTACTACTTCATTGATTTCCAAAAAGAGTTTACAAAAAAAAAAGAGAAAAGCATATATATCTAAGCATTAGTATTTCCCTTCAAAGTTGGCCGAGGATCTACACCATCCAGTATTTGAATCTCAGAAGGGTCGGCAGAAGAACCAGCTGCATACGGGGACTTCTCCTTAGCAATCCAAGGTTCAACAGGAACCTCAGAAGAAGATTTTTCAGCAAGATCAGCCTTTTTAATCATTAGCTCCTTTCACTGCCTCTGGGCAGACTTGCTCGCCTTCTCCTCTTTTGAAGCCAGGTCGTGAGGAGTAATCTTATCAACATTGGCGAAGTCCATATCAACCTTTTGAGCAAGCATCGCCTTCTTGCATTCAAACTTGTAGATTCTGAGGAATTCACCCATCATCCTCTGATAGGATTTCTTGTCAACAGTCCGAGATTCTTTTTCCTCTGACAGTTTCTTCTTCAGGCGCTCAAGCTCTGCATCCTGATTCTCAATTCTCCCGGCAAGCTGGGCATTTAAATTCTTATATTCTTGAATCTTCTTTTGACAAGATTCAACCTCAGACCTCGCCTTAGCATGGTCAACCTCTTCGAGCTCTAAAGCACGTTTAGCAGCATCTAGTTTCTTCTCAGAGTCGATAGCAATTGTACCGACTTCAGCCTCCTTCATATTGTATTCACTTTGCAGGACGAACTGGTCATACCTTGCCAATATCAAACCTTGTGCCATCTGGAGATAGTATACACAGTCAGCAAAAGCTCTCATAGAAAAGAGAGAAAAAAGAGAGAATTCAGCATAAATTACCTCCAGAGTATGGCAAATTAGCATATTATGAAGCTCGCCTTTCCCTATGTCCCGCCATCGCTGGACATCTTTAGAAAGGCGTAGGGTCTCCATATAGTGTTCCCGGACTTAGGGGTTCAGCACACTCAGAGGCTTTATCTTTTCAAGGAAATAAGGCATTGCATCCGAACATCCATGAAGTCTCAGACGTTTAATGAATATCTCCTCAGCGAGCTCTTCCTCAGCCTCCACCTCTTTCCCTAGAGTACGCTTTTTGGAAGGCCCAGCAGTACTCTTCCTAGCAGCTCTCCTCCGAATAAGGGGAACATCATCTTCATCATCAGCCTCTATCCGAGATACAGGCTCTATTAGTACAGGCTCAACACCTGTCAGAGCATCTTCTTGGGCAATCTCGTTACCCATTAGAGCGTCTTCTTGCTCGTCATCTGATATCAAAATTTCATCCGTAAATGTAAAAAAGTCATCCATCTACATGAGCAAGAAAAAAAAGCAAAGTCATAACTAATACCTCCAAGAATCTCAGAACTTACCATTATTCCCAGGATACACTTTCCGTAGGTACCGCCGGGAGCAATTGTCACGACCCAAACCAATAGGTCCGTGACCGGCACTAGGGAATGGGAATACATACAGTACCCGAAACCCATAGTAAGCCTTAAAAATTTTTCGCGAATACAAAACATTTAAAACATCAAACTTAAGGTCACAATGCATAAGTATCTCATCAATATAACATAAATACTCAGATGCAAAACATAAATATTTCATTTTCATAAATAAAAGTATTCTTCGAATACAATAATATAATATCTCGTAACAAATAAAAACATAATACAATTTAAATCCAGTTTCATAAACGACTACTGCAGTGTCTAGAATTTATTCATACAATGCATAATCTAATCTGACATACATAATGCAGCCGGGGACGAATGAACTCGGCGCAGTGTAGAAGTACTGGCAAACTGACTATGAGGTCCTGAGAAAAAAAAATTGAGGGGAATCAGACCTCACTGAGTGAATCAACTTTATGAAATGCATGCTGG
>CATIWK010064003.1:0-30166 GCA_949634005.1 Mallotus japonicus | reverse complement strand
TTGCTGGCTGCTCCCAACTTCACCTTTCTCACCAACCCATTTCCCCTCTGGCCAAGTGGAACAGGTTTCTACACTTTTTCCGGCATGGACATTGCTACTGCTGAATTGGGTATTGAAATTATATTGTGCGTCGTGATCATGTACTGTTTGTTTACCGTTGACATAGGTGTTATTTTTCTTGGCCGCTTGTAGTGATGCCATGTGACACTTATGAAGCTTAGCTTCTAATGTTGCTGTTAGTATCTTTGATGATGATGACTGCGGTTCATTTGGATTGTGTGGAAAATTTGTTCTTGCCTTTGGCCCGCACATCAATCTTGCTGCCTCATCATAAGCTCTAGCTGCGTCCTCTGCCGTTTCGAATGTGCCTAACCATATTCTTGTCTTCCTGTTGTGTCCAAAAATGAAAACGATTCTTTTAGTACAAGGAATGCATAATGTTACACTAAAAAGGAAAGGCCTTGAACTCCAATAGAAGAGACGTTTCTGTAACAAAAATAAGGAAACGTTTCTCGATGTGCATGGACATGAGATATTATCAAGTAGAATAACATAAGAAAGAAGTGAAAATTACAGGAGAGGATGACGAATTTCAGAAACCCACGAGCCCCAATGCCTTTGACGGACGCCACGATATCGCTGTTGAGGTCTAGCCATGGTGAAGAAAACGAAACGTTTCGAGTAAGTAGATGTGATCAATGTGTTTGTGAAAAGTCCTGAGAGAAAATGTAGGAGCAATGGAGGAGGAGAGAGGTTGGCTGGAGGTGGCGGAGCTTGTGGAGGCTTATATAGGCATCTTTTGCGGCCTTCTGGCCTTCAATTTAGAAATTGGGTAGGGGCCACTAAGGTCTTATAGCTGTATGTTTTATTTTGTTATCTTTGTTTTACTATTAATCTCTCTTTCACATGGGGCAGTAAATATGATATGGATAGGCCTTTTATATGTATTGGCAACACAATTTCATATGAATAATTATAGCATATGAAATGATTTTCAAAATTATTACAACTCTATCTTTACATTTTCATATAGCATATACTACTAGAAGAGACAAGTGGAGTATACCTTTCTTAATACTAAAGTTCCTTCAGAAGTATTATACTTTTCTTTAGTTTTGTACATATATTTTTTTTTTCAAATTAAATGGAGAGGATCAAAGGGAATAACATATTATTTATAAGATGTTTTTTTTTTTTTTTTTTTTTGCAAATTTTACATGAGAACGAAACATTTGTATTGTAACAAACACACATGGTTAGGATAATATTCAATAGCTACACATGGTATCAATTTTTTTAATATGATAGTTAATTATTTCCCAATTTATGAAAATTTTTTATTTTTTTTATTTTTTAAATAGTAATAAATATCGCTCGCAGATTATGATAAATTTTTTTACACTTTTTCTTTTGTAATTTTTTGATACTTCCATTAAAATAAAAGAAATAATGCTATTAATATCGCGGGTCGTAACATAAAATCTTACTCTTTTTTGAATAATGATGAATTTCCTTTGTGTTAAAAAAAAAAAATTAAAAGACACTAATACGTGGCTCACATCACAATGATTACTAATTCAAATGCCACAAGACACGGCAAAGGCACAAACCATGTTCTATACATGAAATTAATTTTAAGCCCATGCCTTTCTTAATCTCTCTCTCACCTTGGGCTTCTTGTAGGCTAGTAGCTGCTATATTTGACCACAAACCCTTTTGTTGCATTAGGTTTCCTATAGTAAGAGTGCATGCAGAGGAAAAAAAAAATAAATAAATAAAAAATTGACAAAGATGTTGACATCAAGCCACATGCAATTGCCATCTTCATTTTGCAACAAAATTGATTGCAAAATCACAAAGTTGTAGCTAGACACCAAAATGCATTTTGAATGCTTGCATCATGTCTGATGGGTTAGAGGCTTTTTTTTTTCCTTTTGGTGCATGAAATTGCTCAATATTTTCTTAAATTATATTGATGATATAAGTAATTAGTGCATGCCCTAGAGATCTAGCAAGGTGTTAATTAGTCAATGACCTATATATAAAAGGGAGACGAATAGTTTAAGTATTGATAAACTGCATATAAAGAGTAATTTTTTCCCTTTAAATTAAGTAAAAAATAATATTATATATTAACAATAATATAATTCATATCTTACATCTTATAATAATATTTTTAGAAAAAAAAAGTGATTAGTGAAGTACTTTATCATGTATTATATAGGGTTATATGTTGCATTCTTATGTGATTTAGCAGACTAGATATTACCTTATGAATGCCATTGGGTGTGTGTGGTTTCTCTACAAACTTTGTTTTTTAAAAATTATCCACCATTTTCAAAAGAAACATTTTTTTTTTCCTTCTGATAATCATTCCATTTTCAAAAGAAACATATATATAAATGTTGGGTCTCTCTTATATAGGTTCACCTACATATGTAGGAGCCTCATGATTATGATATGGAGGTCACCTTATTATTAAGTAGTAATAAACTTTTTTTTTATCAACAGTAATAAACTATTATACACTAGAAAGTAATTTTTGAATGTATAAACTATATGGTTTTTTTCTAAACATATTTGGAAAATTAAATCAATCAAAATGCATATAAAGTTTACATCCAACACCATAAGACCTCCAATCCAAACAAAAAATATTACAATAGGCATCCTGTTTTGGCATGGAGAGGTGAATATCAGAGTTCTATCCCTGCTCTCTTCATATATATTAACGCTCATACTAACATACTAATCATTTTATGTAGGTTAAAATAATAGATATTTATACGTGTTGTATACAGAGTTGGTATAAGTACTTAACCCGTCTAACCTCTATTTTACAGAATAAAAGTCGACGCATTTATAAATGATGTGACGATGATTTTAAAATTGAAATATACATATATATATATATATATATATATATATATATATATATATATATACACACATATGCATGATAAAAAAAATTTATTGTAATTATACTTCTAGAATAAAATTAAATGATGAAATTTACTAATAGGTTGTTTGGCCATCAATCATTTGCATAAGCTATAAATGATAGCTAGCATGGTGGAGAATATTTTATGTTATCCTTTATACATAATTGCATCTTCTTTTTTTTTTTTTTTCATCTCATTTAGTAAGAATGAATTTACTATTATTGGGATATTTTTTTTTATCAAAAATTGAAGGGATATAATAATAATAATAATAATTTGATCATATAATAGTGTACGTGGGGATAATTAGTACATTACATAAATGAACGCTAATATTTTTCTTAATGGCAACAAATCATTGGATAGATGGTTGGATATTGCTTCTACTTGCAACAACTTTGGATTGTAAGAACTTGTAATTAATTAATTAATTAAGGTAATTTAGTGCTAAATTAACCACACATCAGAGTAACATACCTGGTTAGCGTCAATGTTAACTAACATATGCACAAGAGAAACTTGTTTCACGAAATCAAGGTTCTTTTTTTTTAATCAATAATTAGGCGGGAGGATCTAAATATTGATGATTTTTTTTTGTTTAAGTTTAAATTAATTTTATAAATTAATAATGACAATATTTTATAAATTAATTTTATTAGAACGATTGTCTCACTTACAAATTTAGAATTTTCAAACTATAATTAAGAACCTCCTTTGTAGAATATGTTTTCTTAAAAATTTAAAAAAATGCCTCAAGTTTTTAAGATAATTTTGACTATCTAATTATTATATTAATTATGATAATTGAATATTTCTGTGCAGGATTCAAATGCTATTCCTTTCAAAATATTAACATTAATCTACTAACTATTTCATTTCAGGCCAAAAGAAAATGATAACATATCAAAATTTTCAAACTTTGGTTATGGAAGAATAATATTTCAAATGCTTTTCATTTGATAGAAAATCAACCAACAATGACATCCCTAGAAGGAATTTTTTTTTTTTCCATCCTTATAGATAGCCACTTTTGAGGAAAACCAACGATCCAAAAATGTGTTAATAAGCATGATGTTAGAGGGTGTCCATCTTTTAGGAACAAAACTAAACAACCCAACATGAAAATCTCAAAAAGCAACGATCAAAATGGATTAAAATTTCAACATCTAACTTACATAAGAGGAACAAATGGTAAACCAAAAGACATGGAATTGTAGTAGGAAGGGCTACATGGCTTGAAAAGGTATACATATGTATATTACATATATTGTGTGACTGATTGACTTGAGGAAAAAAATAAATAAAGGTGAAGATAACGCGTGCTGTGATAATCATACATAAGTCCAAAATCTTATATAAAGCCAAATATTTTGCTATAAGAAAAATAAAAATTATCTTTATTTATTTTGGAATTGTATAATATGTGATTGTGTTCTTTTCTTGAAATTTACTCAAAGTAGTGGAAAAGACTTGTGTATGATGCACACTCTAATCAAGTTCCAAAGTGTTTTTTTTTTTAATGCATGCATAATAATAATATTAACAAAATTGTATGATATAGTGGACCCATCTTTGTATGTTAGTGGGATACAATTAAACATTTTCGAGCTAATTTAACGAACATATCTTTTTTTTAATAATAAATAAATGGAAAGAAATACAAACTCATCATTTCTTCGATTAATTTTTTTTTTCCATTGGAGATTAACATTCATTGATAATTATGAGCTAACCCATAGTATATCATATATGAGATTGATTTTTTTTTTTTCATAGAGATTTTTCACTCTTGAATTGTCCCTCAAAATTAGTTAAATATCGTCTTCCTTTATAGTCTAGTGACTTAGATGATAGATATTATAAGATGAAGTCATGAATTCGATCGTACTTCTCTCCTTAACTTCCCAATTGTTCAGTTGTTCAAAATTAGTTAAATATTTATACACTAATCATGGATAATCATCACACCCCTAAAATGATATGACTTTGCTGATAGATTTCTCCAACTCTTACAATAAAATTTTAAATCACTTTTCTCTGGTGGAGTTGAATAGAAATTTATTTTCTTGTCTTCTGCTTTTTATGTTTTCAAAGAAGCTTTGCATATCTTATCTTATTTCATTAGCTTAGTTTGGTCTTTATTTTAAAGTCTTAATTCTTTCATAAACAATGCATATATGTATCCCTATCAACATTTCAGTCAACAAAGCATAAATTAAACCAAAGAAGAAATAAATAAAAAAAAAAAAACTGTAACCCATTTGCATGATACGTCATTGACAATAAACATAATCGCCACATTTCAACAAGGGGAAAGAAAACTAATCATTATTAAAACAATTTTATAGCTGTTTAGTTAAATATCAAGCAAGATTATTGAGATCACAAGACAACTTGGTCATTCATGAACGCCATAAACAAAAGCTCAAACAGTAAAAATTTTTAAAAAAAAAAAACATTAAAAAAAACCTTGACAACGCAAAATTTGACTTCCAGTAGATAAGATAAGATCATGAGATGAATTTTTTTCTTCACAAAAAGGAAGATATGAAGAAAAAAACAATTAATGACTAACCTTAGAATTCTTGTCAAGGATTAGATCAAAACTTAACTGGCAACTATGAAAACTCACTATACATACAATGTCAATCAAACTTTTGCGGCTGCACTGCATCATCACTGCATGGGATGATAAGTAGTAGTGATCCAAAACCAAGTGTCAAACACATGCACCAATATCTATATGATCGATTCGATCTATAACTCTAGATATCAATCTCTCTGCTCACAATTTGCAAAACCAGCTAAGTCAAAAATACATATTGACAAACCATCCATGACACTCCATATCTTGGGTAAAAAAGAACAAGCGATTTTTTCTAATATGACATGCGGCTTTACTTTCTACCACTTGCTCCAACTCGTGGCTTGCCTTTAACCTCGGATTCCTGTGCAAAAAAAAGAAAGCAACACCGCATGATTCTACAGGTTAGTGAAAACTCAACCGCATGTTTCTACAGATCGTACAACTCAAAAGCAACGATGCATATAACTTTAGTTGTTACCTGTGGCAAATGCAGATAGATGTTGGTCTTTGCGGTTTGTGGGTTGTGGTTTTCTGCACCCTTACTCCAATCATAGCACACCTGGAGGAAAAAAAAAATTAAGAATTAGGTACCACCCTTTTAAGCAAGATTTTGTATCTTTGACTATAAACACAATCAGTATATAGGGACTTAGGGATTAAAATGGTCAAATTTTCCTGCGAGGTATTAATCCAGATAAGCCAATGATACAAGAAGCATTCAAAGATTCCCCTTTCTCTCCTTTTAAAGATGATTATATATGCATTTCAGCACTAGAACAGTGCTGGAAGAAACTACCCCCATCAATGCTTATGCATTGAAATGAAGTAACTCTTGTACATACATAAATTTAGGACTCTGCAAGTGTTTCTTAGAATGGGCATGGGGCAATAATTTTAGTTGCTACTACTTAATGACTTTCACTCATCAGAGAGTGTATTCATGTGCAAATGAGAGACAAGAGTGAGTTGGGTATTGCTAGGAGTAGAATCACTAGCCGATAATGGCATTACCGAATATGCAAATATTGAGCCGTCATTGTTGAAAGTACTGCATGGTATTGGCAAAGGACACCGTGCCATGGCCTGAAAATCATAAAAAGATCAAATCATCAACTGCACAGTATAATCCAACATCTCAATAAGAAAACAGCAAAAAGTAGTCAGGATTCAGCCAAGGCAGTTTGTTTCTTGGGTGTCACATTAAAATACCATTGATAAATTAACAAAAAAATCAGTCCTAAAATCAAGTCCCACAAGAAGCAAAGAATTTCTATGACAAATTCTAGGGACAAAGAACGAACATAATAGAAAGCATATTGGCCGCACATCAAAACAAATAAAGAAGATTACACACTGACTTAAACCTCAGAAATATCCTTCTAATGCATTATGCAAGGAATATTGCCCAAGGTTCAACAAGAATGAAAACCAAAAGCAATCAGCCACCAGTTAAACTGTGAACATGGTAGTAGCCTTGTAGCAGTCGCTTCCAGTCAAATAACATAGGTATGGCAGCAGCATTCAAGCAACAAAATATGTGTGCATATTTTTACATTTATGAAATATAGTTTTTAATTATCAAATGCATATATTCTTCCTAGTCTCAATTCCTGTCGAATATAATATATTCTCCTGACACATCAGTGACTATGTACACAGGGTTTTGTGAATTTAACATCTTCACAGCAGCGGACATAACATAAACAGCGAAAAAAAGGCATTTACAACTTTCTTTTGAAAAGTCCAAAAGAACACAGGTTTCATACTTTTACCAAAGATAAAAATTAAAGAAAGCATAACTAATTCAAAAGGTGATATTATAAAAGAAATCTAGGGAAACCTTAAGTCTCTGTTTGCTGTCCTTGTCCCAGAAGTTAAAAGCACCATCAGATCCTGCAGTTGCAAAGGTGTGATGCACCTGAAAAGAATCAAGCAGCTACACGTTAAAATACAAGCACCATAAAAACTAGTTTAAAACTCTAGGGTGAAGTTATCAGATCTAAATGGAAGATAAAATATGCATGCATGACAACTTGAATGATTTCTAGCAAAGTCACATGCTCCTGAATATGTGGCAAAGTAAACCCAGTTCAATCTTGAAGAATTTCATTTCCAAGGACACTAGCAATTGCAAGAGTGCCACAGGTACTAGTTTTTTTATTAAAGTACCCTTAAAAGCTGCTGTACAATTGAAACTGTTCAAACTGGGCTTTGCTCCAAGGGGAACTAACACTATGGCTACAAAGCTAGACAACAAATCAATCAAAGGCAACATAAACAGTAACATTATTCCTAAGGGGAAAAAAAGAATTCATGCTCTTGTATCAACCAAACTATGTTCTATGTTCCACTTAGCAGATCAACAGAATAAGGCTAGCACAATGGCATAGCTGCTATTGCTAAAATGAAAAGTTTCCATCACAGACTATTTCTTTACATAAAAATTGAACAATGATATCAAGAACAACACTAACGACACTCACCGGATGGAAGTTCAAGGAGTTGACTGAGTATATGTCATTACCATCTCTGTGGCATTTGAAAGTGAAGTTCTTATTTTGCTGTGCATCATCTAGGTGATGCACACCAACTCTCCCCTCAATTGAACCAACCTGTGCAAGACACAACAGAAGCTCTACTATTAGGAGAAGTAATTAACAATTGAGAAGTATGGTGTATAATGATGATCATGGAGTTGGTGTATCCTTTCTTGTTTTATAAAAAGCTTAAAAATGTTATCACTTATACATGCAATGCAAAGGAGGGAAATCATCATGACACAAGCAACACAATTAATGATGCATTTGTTATCCTTGCAGAGCCTAGTATTTTATTACTCGAGACAGCATTCAATCCTAGAATTAATAAATAATGCTTGAAAAAATAATGATGCATTTGTTATCCTTGCAGAGCCTAGTATTTTATTACTCGAGACAGCATTCAATCCTAGAATTAATAAACAATGCTTGAAAAAATAAAAAGAATATGAAACCATAATTGAGCACATACCAAGAAACCTTGCTGATCAGGAAAGGCTGCGACACATCTTGTTTGATACTTCAAGGGAGAAATAATTCTCTTGTACTCGGTCTGTTAGTATTCCAACATTAAAATTAAATGATATGAAGAAAGAAAAGAAAATTAGAACAAACTACTAGCAAACTCTAATACTCAATCAGTTTTCTCATATTCAACACACAGGTGTTGCACCACCCGTCCTCATTCCAAATCAAATGCCTCAGGAATAATTAAAAAAAAAGTGAAAACTAACATGTCTTAATACCATCTCAACCCTAAAGATCACATAGGGAGTCCTGCATTCTCATTCTCTGAATCCCAAGCAAAAGCTTAATTTATTTATTGCAATCTATAAATTTCAATCTATCTCAGCCTAAAAAAACCTAATGAAAGGAATATTATGGCAACTGAGACGAAAAGAAATTTATAAGTATTGAAAAGCCGGCTCAGAAAGAAATTGTAATTATATCAAAACATGAGGCAATGACCTGAGGCTGTTGCAGGTTAAACACTATGAGATTTCTATCTGCAGTGCCAACGACCATCAGAGGATGCCGCACTGTCATTGCATAACAACGATCAGGAAGCTGTTGAGTGTGCACAGCATTAGGTTGTCTTGTATCCCAGTACCTAAGTATAGCCAACACCAACACTTATTAGAAAAAAAAAAAGCCCACAATATCACCAGAAGCATTGTAAATAAAAAGAGAATGCATGCAGATAAAGAAATGACTATAATGACAATAATCAAACTCTTTGGGGTTATCATCTCTACCAGTTTGACACCCTGGGACTTCTAACGCTACATAGTAAGCTTGTAACAGAACTCAATTTTATTATAAAGTAAAATTGATTCAAGAAAAAAATAAAAGGTGGTAACTGGGGTAACTGGATTTCAGATATTAACTTCTAATTTCCACCAAAAAAAGGCTCAACTTAAACTTGGAAGAAAAATTTGCTTCTCCTAAGGTACTTAAATTGTACAACCGACAAATTGCATTCAGTCTTTGCTCTTCAATGATATTATTTAAAGCATAATAACAGCAAGAAAAACCCCAAAGACAACAGCATCCTAATGATTTATTTAACCAAAATGCCCATTAACATGCAGTCAAACATTATTGAGAAATTAGACTACTGAGAACAGAAATTACTTCAAGGTCTTGTCCCAACTGCCAGTGGCCAACAGGTTCATCTCTGGAATCCATGCAACCTCTTTGATTGGTGCATCATGCATTGCAACAGTAACTGCTTGACCACCAGAGAGTAACGGCCACATCTTCACTTGCTTATCACACCCTCCAGAAAACACTGTTGTTCCATCATCCTTCCAAGTAGAGCATAAAACCTTAAAAACAACAAAAGGATAGAGCAATAAAAAAGGGTTAGAACTATTCATAGACATGCAAGCAGGTTTTGAAAACACAACTTCAATTCATTACCGGTTGGTCATGCGTTATTTGTGCCTTGGGCACACTTCCCACATTGGCTCCACTCCTTGTGATTTCCCAACATCTTACCTGAAAATTTGTTTAGACAGCATAAAATAAAAAAAATTAAAAAAAAAAAAAAAAAAAAAACACACACGAGCCACGCATTATACATATTCTTGTACATTATACATTAAAGACAGATTTTTAATTACTTAATCTTTATCGGTATCTTATTTCCAAGTCACTAAAACAGTCAACTACATTGAAGAATATCTAAAAACAGAGATACCACAAAAAGATAACACAATCAAGCATGAATTTAACAATATATTAAAAAAAAAAAAAAAGAAACCAAACTGAACAAACCTGGTTATCCCAGGAAGTAGCAACCAAGATACTGGCCTTAGGACTGAAAGAGAGACTTGAAACTGAGTCGCTGGGAGGTTGAGCCACCTGTAAAATCAAACACTTCATGTCAAAAACAGAAAACAACGAAAATAATTGTTGAACCAATGACAACAACCACACTATATATAACTATATACCAAGACGCTCTATCACTGCTTCCTAAGAGCAGTGTGTCTACCGATTTCACCATAGCAGCTTGCTCGAAATCATAACATAATCAATTTTTACTCAATCCTCGAGCTTGAAGGAGTCGACTCAATGCAATATCTTATTTAATTTAAAAATGCTAACTCAAAGCAAATTTTTCTAACAAATACAGATTCTTTAAATGCATTGTATACTCGGCCACTGAATAAAGATTACAAGAAGCAAGATTCTCTATAAGCCTTACAAGAATCAATCTCAAGCATTGCATCAAGATTGAGCAAGAAATTAAATTTAACAAAATAAAATAATTAACTCAATTACCTCAAAGGATTTGTTAGGGTTTGGATTAGCAGCAGCACCACCACCACCAACAAAAGTAGCCATGATCAAACTGATGAAAAACAATGTGAAGAAGAGAAGAGACGAGACCTGCTGCGTTTAAAATGTAGCGAGGGAAAATTTTAGGCTGTTTGAGACTGAGCACAGACACGAAGGTGCGTGCGGGATTATATAGAGGGACAGTAGCGTTAGAGTAACGGCTAGTAGCGTTAGAGGTACGCCTCGCCGGCTTCCGTTAACCGCTTCGGTGCTGCTCTTTAACGCTACGCAGGTCGGTGTGAAGTTGGGCTTCGGATTTTAATGGCTCGGCCCAAACTTTTAAGCTGCGTAGGTATTAGGGATTTTTACAAAAATGTCCATTTTTTTTATCTCATTTTCAGCAAAATGCCCATGTTTTATAAAATACATGTCTTACTTTTATGAAAAATTACACACGTACTCACTTTTACGTTATTTACGTTGATCTTCATTTGCGTATTCTTCTTCCTGCTTGTTCTTTTTTTTTTCGTTCTTCCTTATTTTTTTTTGAATTTTTTTCTGTTTTTTGTTGGAGTTTATTTCTTTTTGTGATTCTGGTTAGATTCTTTTATGCTTATCTCATATTCTTTCTTCTTCTTGTTCTGTTTTCAAAATTTTTTCCTTCATCTTCTTCTTCTTTGTCATTCTTTTTTTTTTGCAGTGGAGATCCAACTACTAAGTTGCAATTGAGTGGGAAGAGCGCCCGTCAAGCGAGAAAAGCTGGATGATGGCGTCTTCATTATCATTGTTGTCGTGAAGTGGGGGAAGATTTGCAAATATGATTTATGTAGATCTGCGATGCGCTTCTTCTTCTTCTTTTGCTATCATTTTCTTTATTATTTTTCACCCTTTTTTTTATACATTTTTGCTGTTTTAAGATCTATTCTAGTTACAGATTCTCATGCTTTTTTGTTAAGGCTTGCTCTAATAGAGTGCATTTTTCAATTGGAGAAGCCATTTTTGGGTCTTTGATAAAATGTGGATATTTTGATTCTCACGTATGTGTTGGGTGTGCTTTGATTGACATGTATATCAATAGTACCTGCTAAGAAGAAACCGATATGATTTTGCACCTTTTCATGTATTTTTGCTATTGGGTATCTGTTGTTTACTTGTGTTATGTGGAATTGTATGAGAAGGTTCAGAATCCTCTATTCGAGAAGAGACCGAAGCAGTTGGGTATTGGAGGGGCATTGCCTCCCAAAAAGGATCAGCACAGATTTGTAAAGTGGCCTAAGGTTGTTCAAATTCAAAAGAAAAGGAGGATTCTTAGGCATAGGTTGAAGATGCCACCAGCTTTGAACCAATTCACTAAGACCCTTAACAAAAATCTTGGTAATTCGGGGATTATGTGCCTTTATAATCCTGTATTTATGTTGCATCTGGTCTTCTTGGGTGTTAGGCCTTTTTTTTTCTTTTTGAAATATTCTTGGGTGTTAGGCTTATGATTAACATTGAATTTTTTTTTTGTTTATGTTTTATTGTCTGTTTGACTAAGACCATTGACAAATCATTTGCTGAGATAGATAATCTGATGGCAAAATTAAAATCCTTGGAGGTTTGTTAGAACCAATTCCTGACTCACACATATTTACACACATATAAGCTGGCCAATTTTCTAACATTGGATTTTCCATTGCAAGAGACATGTTCTTCTCAAAGAGAGAGGATATATTTATTAGAGCATCAACTAACTGCTGCTAATGAGAAGTTAAAGGTAATTTCTTAATCTAGTTGATCAAGTTAAAAAATTGATCTTCATCTCATATCAGAGGTAACAATGCATGCTTCTGAGCAGTGAAGTGAAGTTTCTGAGTCTTGCATATGAACCATTGTTGATTATCTATTTTTTTTTTTATGTTTTATTGTCTGTTTGACTTATATTATGAATACAAAGTCCTTGATATGTAATGGTCAAGAAGCTGTGTGTGGTAGATTCTTGGTTATTTCTATTTTTTCTTTTATATTATTATATCATGCTTCTTTCCATTTATCTTGATTCATTTTCAAATTTGTTTAGGCTATCTAATATTGAAAGAGGATAGGGGACGTAATGGTGGATCATTACTGGTGTCACATGTGCTCCAGGATGGTGACATCAGCAATGGAAGCAAAGATTAAAATGCCCATCCTGTGAAAGTGGGTTTGTAGAAAAAATAGGAAGTACAAGAGACCTCAATAACAATGGCATTGATTTTGGAGGAGAACATGCATTCTCTACATGGCATTGCTTAGTTTGATGGGTGGTTTAGGCTATCTAGCTAATGCACTAGTGCTTTTTTTATTTAATTTTTCAATACAATTTCGAATATTTATAAAGTTGATGTCGTTTGTTTATTTTTTTTTATATTCTAAGCAATTATTTTGCATCAATCTTTTTGTATATATGCAACAATTTTGTATGTATTTTTTATGATTTCGTATACTTTAAATATATTTTATGTTACTAATAAAAAAAATACATACAAAATTGTATTTATTTTATGATTTCGTATACTTTAAATATATTTTATGTATTTTTTTTTTATGTTTTATGCTTGGAATAGAATTATCAAGACGGAAGAGAATTATTATGGTTGTTTCCTTGACAAGCCTGCTTCTCTCTTCTGTCTTCTGTTTGATGGACATGTTTTAGGGAAAGGGCAGCCTTTTTTTTTGAATGTTTAAGTTATTGAGTTAGGTTCCAGCGAGTAATGAGAATTCGGATTTTGATTCAATTGTGCCTAGCTTTTTATTATCTTATTTTAAATCAAAACAAGAAAAGCTAAGTAATCCCCACAGACGGCGCCACTTGATAACTTGATTTTCAGAACCTCCGAGTCCTGTGGTTAAGCAATCAGCAAAGAACAAGGTGAGATGTGGGGTTTTCCCCACTAACCCTCTGATGCCTAAGTTAGAGAATGTAAAGAGAGAGTTTAGAGAGATAAAGAGTGAGCAATAGCTAAAGAATAGAATGAATAATGGGGGGAGAAGTGAGCAGTATTTATAGAGAATAAGATATGCAAACCTAGGAGGAATGGGATTCCTCTTGCCTGTAGGACTTTCTCTTATTTAGGGAGTATCCTGCCTAATTCGAGATTCTTCCTAAAGAAGGACTCCTTTTCCTATTTGGATTGGGCATCCTTGTTTTGCAAGTAACATTCTCTTTAGGAAAATAAAGTATTATTTGAATAGGAATATAACTATGGGGTATCACACACAGCAATAGTTTCTAGCGACCACCACCTAAATTAATCAATCAAATGATTGAAATTATGTTCACGTACTTAAACCTAACAAAACCAAGAAAGATAAAAAAAAAAGTTGAAAATCAGGAAAAAGGAGCTACCTTTGGTGATCAGAGTAAGGAATGGTTCGAAGGAGAGAAATTTCTTGTTGTATTTTTCTCTTCTTTCCTTTGCACGTGCTTTACTTTCTCCTTTCATTTCCCTAACTTCATTTTTTTGGGTTTCAAGAACAATTTTGAGACATTCAAAGGGGAAAGACTAATGCCAACAATGTCATGCATTTTCCTACAAATGAGTTAGCCTTCGAGATTCTACATATATGAATGGAATAAGCTACTGCTATGCTGCTGTAATGAAGATGCATATTTGTGTAGCAGTCCATTTTAATCACTAGAAGGGTGCATATGTTTAACTAACTTTCGGTGAGCAAAATATTACCCTCAGAGGTTCAAGTAGCTGAGATTTAAAACTATATTAATTTGAGAGTCTTCCCATCTAGATTCTGATTGCTTTTCATGCCTGCAATATTCTCAAAGAAAAAGGAGGAGAAGGAGAAGAGAAAGGTAAAGAATCTGTTGAACCTTAATTACAGAATCCAAGGAAGAAAAAAAAGATAGTGATGCAGAAGGTGATAGAGAAAAAAAAAGGTTGTGAACCAGAAGATAACAAAGAAAAAAATGATGGATATCATGTTAAAAAAATGCATGTTTTCTCACGTGTGATGGACCTCTGGTCCATATTGCTATATGGACAAGGGTCTATGATATAATTTACCATTATTTTACAAATTCTTCTTGTATTTGTATAGGAAGTTTTCATATATAACTCAAAAACTAGAACACTACGGTGTTAACTTTTTATTTTTTTAAAAAAGAAAAATAATTCTATTGATTCAAACTAGCAATACATCGATAGAAATACAGATACAAATTTACTAAAAACCATAGAGGATGAAATAGCATCCAGGTTCATAGCATAATAAAACGGCTCAAAGCCTACAAATTTGATAATACTATAGTGACTAGGATGCCTATGAATCCAGTTCTGCAACATACTGACGACCATAATCTGATTTGTTATTTTTGTTTAATCGAATATGCCTTACTCGTCTTAATCGCCCACACATAAATAAAAAACCGCAACAAGACAAAAAAAAATAAAAATGTCATAACAAGACGATAAAAAACTAAACGCCACAACAAGACGACGAAATCACGAAAAATAAAATAAAACCCAAATTTATGTGGAATAACCACTTATTTACAAAATAAATTGATAAAAAGATATGTAAAGGCGTGATTTTAGGCCAAGAATGACAAAAAATACCCCCTCCTTGCTTAAGGAAGATAAGTGGCTAGAAAAAAAAAAGTTAAGAGAAAATGAGGTTAGGGTTTTTTTTTAGCTAAGATCAAGTGTAGTAACTTTTTATTATTTAAAAACTAACTTTTTTAACAAATATTTTTTTCAATTATGGTCTTTCACCACTCTTTTTTCATCTTTTTCTTTCCCTTCTTCAAACACTCACCCTTTTGCTTTTCTCTTTGATTTTTTTTTTCAATCAAAACTCATCCAAAGACACTTGTGGGTAGGTGTCTTTTAATTGATTATGGATTTCACCTTTTTTTTCTGTTTTAAGTAGATCTCTTACTGTTCTTGAACATCATCATCATGAGTCCTCAATTTGATTATACTTCTTTGCATCTTGCTTCCTTTTTATATCGTTAGTCTTTGCATTTTGGTTTAATTTTAACTCATAATCCTCCTCTCTTCTCTTCCTCTCGCTTTGAAATAACTTTATCAAACAAAGTTTTTTTCATTTCAATCGGTGTCTCTTTGTCATGTATGTTGCAAGTTTCTTGAAGAACAAGAGAAAAATATAAAATAGAAAGAGAAACCTGAAACTCAGACATTACTTCCCTCATTAATGTCCAACCCACTTCCCTCTTCCCGTCGATTTATTTTTCAGTTTTCAAATCTCTATTTTTGCTTTCAAATGGAACAAAATCAAAGCCGCTTTCAACCTAGAAGCTTGTGGTATAATTTAGAGTTTATTTCCATAAAATTTTTTCAACTTTTTCTTCTACTGGGAAATAAACAAGTTTTTGTTTTATTTTTTAATTTCTTTATGTTGAACCTTGAGGGGTAAAATAATCATTTTTGATAGTCACAAGTAATTAAGTAAATTTATATTTAATCCGTGTGTTTAAGTGTTTATATTCAGGTGATTAATATTGCAAAATTCATGTTCGGACATAAATAATGAAAAGTCAAGTTGTTATTTTTCTAAGACAGCAGCTCTGTCATGAGTGGTGATAGAGCCGTCATGAGTGATGACTGAGTTGATATCGAAGATCAAATTTTTCGTCAAAATCTAAAAGTCAAATTTGGTCAAAAGTTATGAAAATCTTCATTACTAATGGTCACAAGCAAATCCCAATCATCGAAAAAAATTTTCGAGCAAAATTATGAAGATCCAATTTGTATTTTTCTCAATATTACAGCAAGCAGTCATCACCTGTGTCATCACTAGAGATCATGACAGCGTGAATTTCTTGAAAGCTGTCTCTTGGCTCCCCAACTGTCATGACTGATGACAAATTTGTCATGATCATGACGCGCAAACTAGGCACTTTTTCTGGGTGGTTTCAAACGGCTATATTTGCATCAAATGTACTTCCAACGGCTCTTTTTCACTAAAAGGGTATACATACTACTTAGAATAGAGCTGGAACTATTGAAAAGAGTTGAGAAAACATATTAAGAGCCATCTTTGAGCATTTACTCTTAAATTTCATCTTTAACCACCCAAGATCTTCATCTTTAATTCTTGTAATTTTCATCTATCTTAAGAGTGTTCTTGAGTGTGGGTTGGTGAGTGTTTAAAACCATTATTCAAAAGCTCAATAGTGAGATTGAGTGAGTTGAGTTAGGGTTTTATTCACTTGTAAGCTAAGAGAATTGTTCTTAGCATTTGGGTTAGAGTGTGAGCCATTGAAAACACATAGGTTTGAGTGTGAGCCTTGGAAAAACACTTGGGTAGCTTGATTTAATCTTGTAATTGATCTACACCTTGAAGTAGATTGATAGTGGATTAAAACTCTCAACAAGTGGTGAGAGGAGTAGGCTTTGAGGGCCGAACCTCTATAAATCCTTGGTGTTTTCTTGCTCTTATCCTTTATTTAATTCAGCTCTTACTCTGTTTTTGGTTGCTCTTGGGTGTAAAATGAAAATTACCCATATTCTTTAAAAAGCCAATTCACCCCCCCCCCTCTTGGCATTTGTGAAATTACATTTGTATCAGAGCTTTGGTCTCCATTCTTGAAAACTTAACCATCTTGGAGAAAAGATCATGGCCTCCACAAGTCAAGTTGTTGCCACCCCCAATGTTCATGGTCCTAGCTATATAAGATCTCCATTTTTTTATGGTACCGATTATGCATATTGGAGAAATAAAATGGAGATGTTTTTGGATAGTGAAGGAGTCAATTTATGGGATATTGTTGAAAAAAGTTGGAGTCCTCCAATAAAGAAAGATAAAGAAGGCAATGAGGTGGTCATTCTTAGAAAGGAATGGAATGATGAGCAATCCAAGGCAAACTTGAGAAATAGAAAGGCAATTACCATTCTCTATTGTGGTTTGAGTAGAGAAGAATACAATGAGATAGAGCATTTGAGGTCGGCCAAAGAAATTTAGGAATGTCTCAGGACCAAGCATGAAGGCACTAGTCAAGTCAAGAATAAGAAATTACAAATGCTTGGAAGAGAGTATGAATTGTTTGAGATGAAGCCTTATGAGAAAATTAGTGATATGTATAATAGGCTTATCACTCTCATCAACTCTATGAGGAAACTTGGCAAGAAATTTTCAAATAAGGACGTCAACAACAAAATTCTTATGAGTTTACCTCAAAAGGTTTGGGAAGCTAAGATGGCCTCAATTGAAGAAGCAAATGATCTTTCTATTCTACCTATGGATGAGCTTCTAGGGAAGGTTCTTACTCATGAAATCAAAATGAATCAAATAGTAGAGTAAGAGATGGCCAATAATAACAAAAGCATTGCTTTCAAGGTAAGTAGAGACATTAGTGATAGTGACTCAAGTGAAAATGAAGATGAGTATGCTATAATTTTAAGAAAAATAAAAGATCTCATCATGAAGAAGAGAAGAGGATTCAACAAGCAAGACTCAAGCAACAAGGATCAAGTGATTTGTTATGGATGCAATAAACCGGGTCACATTAACCCGAATGCCCAAAGTTGAAGAAATCCTTCAAGAAAAGTAAGAAATACAAGAAGGAAAAGAAGCAAGCACTTAAAACAACTTGGGATGATTCTAGTGAATATAGTGAAGATGAAATCGATGAGGAAGTTGTTAATCTTTGCTTTATGGCCTTGGAGGAACCTTCAAATAATGAGGTAACTCTAGACTTTGAATCCAATGATGAATTGTTACTTGCTTGTGAAAAATTGGTGCACAAATATGATAAATACTTGTCTAGAATTAATTCACTCAAAGAAATGGTAAAAACTCTAGAATAAGAACTTGAGAAATCAAGGTCCTCTAATGAAGAGTTAACCAATTCATTGAATGAAAGTAATTCTAAGAAAATTGAGATTGCTAATGAAAATACAAAGCTTATTGAACAAAATATATTTTTAGAAAAAGAAAATGGCAATCTCAAGGAGTCCACTTCTAGATTTAACAAAGGAAAAGAAATTCTTGATGGCATAATTCCTATGTCTTCCACTCCTTTGAAATCTAAGAATGAAATTGGTTTCAAAAGTGCTCATGCTAGTTCCTTAAAGAATGCAAATCCTAGTACTCCTATTACTAAGGTTTATCAAAGACCTAGTCTTAAAACCCATGGACCTAAAAATTCTAATGGAATTAAGACTAACAAGTCTAGAGCTAATAGCTCAAAAGGACATAAACCTAGGAAATACAATCATGCTCATTCTCATGGTTGTCATAGTTTTAAAATGAAAGAGCATGCACAAAATTTTAGATGTCATTATTGTGGTGTGATGGGGCACAAAAATTCTGGATGTTATATTAGAAAGACTCATTTGGGTTACTGAAATGATGAATCTTTTAATGTTAACCCCCAAGGACCCAAGTACATTTGGGTACCTAAAGTGCGATGAAGCATTTTCTTGTAGGTGTGCTTGGAATCCATAATGTGCAAAGAAAAGTGGTATCTAAATAGTGGATGTTCAAGGCACATGACTGGGAAGGCCAACGTCTTCTCTCATTTGGATGGTAACTCATTATGTTATATGTTTGCTTGTGTCATTATAATTAATTGTTTGAACCTTGAGTGGTTAATTTGTTATATCTTTGAACTTTGATTGATTATGATGCTATATTAAATTAGTCCTTAATGTGTTTGATGAGGCTCAACCCAAGTTCAAAAGCTTACTTTTTGAAAATTCTGATTTTAATTCATGATCATGACACTTCTGTTACTATCTGTGATAATTCATTTCTTGTTAAAAACAATTCATGTTTTACTTAAAAATATTTTTGATGAATTAACTTTCATGATTATGAAAAATCTCATCACCAGTTATGACTCTTCTGCACTCAGTCTTTAATATATTCAAGTTATTTTTTTTGGACAAACTGTTACATAATTGTTGAAATTATTTTTATCACATTTTTTAGCATAACCGTGATCATGACTGTCTGTGTAATCAATCATGATTACATTAGCTCTAACTGTGGTAAAAATTAATTTTTTCATTAGTCATGACGTTTTCTTCACCACCTATGACGTACCTTGGGTAAGAGCTGAAGTATTTAAAGCATTTTAAGGCAACTAGGGTTTTATCTCTTCTTCTCCAAACAGTCGCCCGCTTCCTTTTCTACCCTATTTTAACCTATTCTTTTTCTCTTCAAAATTTCATCATGAAAAAAAGATTTTCACTTCCAATTGCATTTCTTATTATCAATCATTAATCATTTCATTTCATCTTGAGTGGGATTTGAAGATATTTGAGATATCACTCTTGGTCCCCACTTGAATAGTGGCTGTCACCATGGCAACCACTAAAGAGCCAACAAAATGGGTTCAAAAATGGAGGTTACAGTAAAGAAGGACCCACGTGACCCATTTTTCTGCTTGCTGATGTGGACTATCTGAAAAATTGGTATCATGCATCTCATTTCATAAATTTTTTTTTTTTGGTTTTTCAAGACTTTGCGAGAACTTTATGTGGTTATAGCCTATGCCTTTTGGGACATATTTATGTTATTTGGCTATCTCTTTTTGGTTTGAAAGCATTTTCTCTCCTTGCCTAATTGTTTTTAATTGTAACAAAGGGGGAGAAAAGACGTGGATATTTAGTATTTGTGAAATGAAAATTTTTTTTGGGATCAAATTTCAGAATTATTTTTTGAATATTTGGTAGTTTGAATATTCTATGATGTGGATATTTGAATTAAATGGATATTTAGTATTTTTTTTTTTTTTTGGAAATGTTGATTTGTGGATACTGATTATGTGACTGTGATGTTGATTATTGTTTTTGCAAAGTTTATTATTTTTGTGCCTAGCTTGGTATGGTTAGTATTTTTTTTAAATCTTCTGTGCTTGGCTTAGTTTGGTCAAATTGGAGATGTTATTTGAACACTTTGTGATTTGGTTGTTGGCTGTTGGACATGGAAATTAAATTAAATTTCTGCTTCGTTAAAATTAATATTGAATATTTTTTTAAGCCTATTGGTAGTTTGGTGTTTTGTTGAAATTGTTAAATGAAGAATCAATTTGTGATTATTTGGTTCGATATTGGTTTTTGTGGGTAATGATTCACGGTCATGTACATTGATTTGGAAGTGTGGGTTATATTGTTGGATATAGTCATTAATTGTCATTTTTTTGTTTGACTTGGTATAGTTACTTATGCTATATGATGTTAGACTTATTTTTGTTGGCTAATCCATTGAATCTTTCAAAGTCATGTATATTCCGTGGTAAATTATATTCTGCAAATTTTGAACCTTGAGTCTTGTTTATGACTATAACTGTGTTGGTCATCTTTTGTCTCCTCTCTCTCTCTCTCTTGTTGTTTTTGATTGTAACAAAGGGGGAGAAAATGTAAAATGTTTTTGAATTGTGTTAGGGGAGAAAGGTTTTTATGGTTGAGGAATTATTTTTGAATGGGGAAGAATTTTTTTAACATAATTTGGATATTATGAATTGTTGATTGCTATATATATATTTTTTTGGACATATTTGAGTTGATGTTTGAGAGTTGAACTTTGATTGCTATGATCATGAGAATGCTTTACTTATGATCTTAATTTATTGATGATTTGTTGCTCATATATGCAAAATGGACTTGTTTTTAGATTTTTGCAATTTTAATTTTAGGCTTATTTTATGGGGGAGTATATCCTTCCAATTTTTAGTCTAATTTTACATAATTATTTGTTAATATCAAAAAAGGGGAGATTGTTGAACCTTGAGGGGTAAAATAATCATTTTTGATAGTCACAAGTAATTAAGTAAATTTATATTTAATCCGTGTGTTTAAGTGTTTATATTCAGGTGGATTAATATTGCAAAATTCATGTTCGGACACAATGAAAGGTCAAGTTGTTATTTTTCAAAGACAACAACTCTGTCATGAGTGGTGATAGAGCTGTCATGAGTGATGACTGAGCTGATATCGAAGATCGAATTTTCCGTCAAAATCTAAAAGTCAAATTTGGTCAAAAGTTATGAAAATCTTCATTACTAATGGTCACAAGAAAATCCCAATCATCGAAAAAAAATTTCGAGCAAAATTATGAAGATCCAATTTGCATTTTTCTCAATATTACAGCAAGCAGTCATCACTCGAGATCATGATAGCGCAAATTTCTCGAAAGCTGTCTCTTGGCGCCCCAATTGTCATGACTAATGATGAATTTGTCATGATCATGATGCACAAACTAGGCACTTTTTCTAGGTGGTTTCAAACGACTATATTTGCATCAAATGTACTTCCAATGACTCTTTTTCACTAAGAGGGTATACATACTACTTAGAATAGAGCTGGAACTATTGAAGAGAGTTAAGAAAACATATTAAGAGCCATCTTTGAGCATTTACTCTTAAATTTCATCTTTAACCACCCAAGATCTTCATCTTTAATTCTTGTAATTTTCATCTATCTCAAGAGTGTTCTTGAGTGTGGGTTGGTGAGTGTTTAAAACCATTATTCAAAAGCTCAATAGTGAGATTAAGTGAGTTGGGTTAGGGTTTTATTCACTTGTAATCTAAGAAAATTGTTCTTAGCATTTGGGTTAGAGTGTGAGCCATTGAAAACACTTAGGTTTGAGTGTGAGCCTTGGGAAAACACTTGGGTAGCTTGATTTAAACTTGTAAGGGTTTGATCTATACCTTGAAGTAGATTGATAGTGGATTAAAACTCTCAACAAGTGGTTGAGGAGAGTAGGCTTTGAAGGCCGAACCTCTATAAATCTTTAGTGTTTTATTGCTCTTATCCTTCATTTAATTCAGTTCTTACTCTATTTTTGGTTGCTCTTGGGTGTAAAACGAAAATTGCCCATATTCTTTAAAAAGCCAATTAACCAACCCCCCCACCCCCTTTTCCTCTTGGCAATTGTGAAATTACACTTTAGTTATTGAATGGGTTACTGGAGGATGAGGTGTTGTGCATGTTTGTTACAGTTGTTGTTCTTTCTTTCGTCTTTGTCTTGCTTGATTGATTTTTGAAGGTTACTCCTTCTTCTTCTTGTTTTTCTTATTTTCTCATAAAAACATTAGATAAAAAAAGTACAACCATTTAACACTATTATCTATATGAAAAAAAAAATTTAAAAATCACTTTTGAGTGAAAATTTATTTTCATATAATAAATTATTGTTATTTATCTTATTTTTTCATCAACTAAACAAAATCAATACTGTTTTCAAAAATTATACAAACAAAAAACAAAAATCGAAAAACAATAAATGGAAAAACAACAAACAACGACTAAACAACAAAAAATAATTGAAAAACAACAACCAAAAATAACAAACAAATATGTAATATATCAAAAAAAGAATTATTATTTTTATTATTAATACTAATAAAAGCAAAGATTTTATTGAAAAGAAAATAATTAGGCTAATTTTAAATAGCACATCCAAAATTTTAAAAAATCTCACAAGAAATTAAGTTAATTAAACTAAAAATTAAAATTATTTAGAATATAAAATTAAATAAATATATACAATCAACTTCAATTAAAAAATAGGAATAAATACATACAAATGAGTTACATAGTTAAAAAAACCCAAAAATAAAAAAAAAATAAAAGTGAAAAAGCGAAAGACCAAAAATGAAACAAACCAAAACACGAAGCCAAAAATGAAAACGCATTAGTCAAAGCATCCGTTTACTGTAATTTCCTCTATTTATATCGACAAGATTTAAAATTATTAAATTAATTTTTATTTAATTATAATTATATGTAACTTTAATAAAATAAAATAATTATTTGATTTGAAATTAGATAAATACAACTATTTATATCATTAAATATATATCTATATACTGTAGTAAAACTCACATAAAATAAATAAATAATGTATATAGACTTAAAATAATTTTATATTGTGTTAATAATAGAGAATAAAGTAATGAAATAAATTGTTTAAATGGTATGATACAATACAAAGTAAAACAGACAACTTGAGACTTGAGGGCTAAACAACTATTTTCATATAAAATTAATGCAATTTTATTAATATTCATAAATAAAATATTAAACTAATTTATAATCAGTAATCTTTAGGCTCTTGTTATAATACAAACATTTGTATTTATAGAAAATTAAAATTTATAATATTTGTAGCTAATTAAACATTTGTTTTTTTCTTTACTATTTCTTTTCTTTTATTTTTGGGTGGAAGTACATTTTTAAAATCTATTATGATAATTGAAAATTTATAAGGATCAATATCAAAATTAAAAGAAGAAAAGTTCAATATTAAAAAATATTTCTTTTAAATTGTAAAATAAATATATGATTTTTTTTCCAAATTTGACCTTATTTTTTTTTTTTGCTTTTTTTAAAAATATTTATAAGGTGTACTAGCTTTTAAATTCATAAATTAAGATGTAAATTCAATTTTTTTTGTTATAATTATACACTATGTTTGTGCTATCTTATTGAATATTTGTATTTAGTTTTCTATAAGGACACCATCTATTGTTGATATTTTAGTGTTCTCGCGTTATTCATTTTTCTTTTTTATCTAATTAAATAAGCCAAATATATATGTTAATTCCAACATCCATTGTTATGTTTGCACTTTGTGCTTTACATTAAATTTATCATTCAATTAAATTTTTAATAAAATTAATAAATTAAAGATTGAATAATTAAATAGTATATATATTTTTTTATTAATATTAAAAATTAAAAATTCAATAAAATATGGAAAACTCTTTCTATTAAGTTAAAAAATTAATAAAATCAGTTGAAGAGTAAGGTGTAATTGAAGCAATTTGATTCACAAGCTACTCGAGATCGATTTAGAAAAAATTTAAAATTGACTTGGTTATTATTGAGTCAAAGTCAAGTTCGAACTCTTTGAATAGGTTATCAAACTGAGGTTGAATTCCTTAATATTTGACTCGATATACTCGTAAGTTTAATTGAGCCTAATTGAGATTGTGCATATTTACTATTTTATCTTTTTATTTTAGCATAATTACAATAATTTCATATTGAATCAAGTCGAGTTCGAGTTCAAGTTGATATTGAATATTTTCAAATAAGTATATTTTAAAATTTATATAATTAATTGAGTCGAGTCGAATTCGAGTATATGAATCTTTTAATAAAGTCCAGTTCGAGTTTCAAAATGAAAAACTTAATTGATTTTGAGCTTTGAGTTTGACAATCGAGTCAAATTCAAGGTTGACAGTGTGTTGCCTCGACTTGATTCGATAATAAGGGTTGATTATTTTAAAAGGATGAGTACAAAAAAGTACCATGTAGTTTAGCATTTTTTCACTTCGAGCCTTGTGATTTTTTTTTCGTGACAGTTCAGTACCCTGTGGACTATGTTGTTAGCAAATCTAGACCAAATTCACTAACACCGTTAACTATGCTAATGTAGATGCTGACGTGGATGCTGATGTCAGTGTCAACGCCAGCATAATTAACGATGTTAATGATTTTTTCCTAAATTTACTAATGGCAAATATCACAGGGTACTGAAGTATCACAAAAAAAAATCACATGATTCGAAATGAAAAAGTGCTAAACTACATTGTACTTTTTTGTACTTATCCTATTTTACATTTATAAAATTAAAAAGGCTGAACTAGACGAGGGACCATTCTGACTATAAAAGTAAAAATTAGGGACCAAAAAGTGGCCTTTTCCCAGTGATTAGCCCTTAGTGTCACATATTTATAAACGGCGTCGTTTCCACCATATTCTCTCCCTCCATACTCCGCTCCAACTATCTTCGCTCTTCGATGAAATTAAACGGTGATCCAGTGTGGTAGAGTCTTGTGCCAGTCCAGTGTCTTCTTCGCCGCATGGTAGCTACCCGGTTAACCCTTAACCGCTCAAAAACTCGTAGCTTACACCAGATCCGCCGAATACCTTAAGCACTGGTTAATTTCCGGCATGGCGTCTCCTTCTCTCTTTCTGGTCGCCGGTAAGTCTCCCACTCTTTTAAAATATTCGAAAGCTTTTGAATTTATTGTTCGCGGGCTCCTGTTCTTGTTCTACGTCATAGGGGCTCTGTTTGGTTGTTGAGAAGAATGTGGCACATTTTTTGTTTTCTTGAAGTTGCTAAAGGTGTTTATTATGTTTTAGAAGTGATAAAAAGTTATAGGTGAAGTAAGGTAGCTAGAGGAGTGGCTGAGTGTCTCCTTCTAAATGTGTATAAGGTGTTTGATCATTTGCCTCAATGAACATTTTTGGGCATTTTAAATGCATTGTTCAAGGCCTTGTTTGAGGCAAAATCATTTTACCTGTGGCATGACGTCGTTTCTTTCAAAATGTCTTTAATTCTTTTTTTTTTTTTAACTTGAAAGAATTGCATTCTAGCAACTATGACGTTTCAAACGTGAGAATTGATAATTCAATTCTACTTAATTTGTGATTTTTTTTCTAAATTTTGTTGAACACTATTTAAGTACTAACTTATATTTTGAATTAAAAATTTGGATTGCTCTTTGGGTTGTTTCTGATAAGTAGGAGTATTAAGGAAACGGTAGAAACATCGTAATACTTCTGCCTTTATTCCTCAGTTTTTGAAACTTTCTTCTTTATTTCATTTTCACATTTTGAAATTGTCACACTGATTCATGAATTTTGGTTCTTCATCAGCCTAGTGGAGCTTGTTAAAGGTTAATGATGGTTATCTCTCATAAAGAAATTCTATGTTTTTTGTCTTTTTATCAGGGAGTTCCAGTAAACTTCAAAGTATGATAAGTCATGTTCCTTTTGATATTTCGTGTGGGTTTGATCATGAAGTAGGGAATTCTAGTTTACATACACAGTACAAGAAAAGAAGAATATCTCCAAACAGTAAAGATGAATCTTTTGAGATCTTACGACGGATTGAATCTTCATTACCCACACTGTGCTCAACAGATTATTATATGGAACCTTCTTTGACTGATTTGGTTGCCCAAGAACTTATTGATCCTGGTTATTGCAACAGTGTTCCAGATTTTACTGTTGGCAGATTAGGTTTTGGATGTGTTAAGTTTCTTGGGACAACTGATATTAGGTGGTTGGATTTGGATCAGATAGTGAAGTTTCATAGGCATGAAATAGTTGTTTATGAAGATGATAACGCTAAACCTGAAGTTGGTCAGGGTCTTAATAAGACTGCTGAAGTGACTTTGACTTTACAATTAAGATTGTGTGATTTAAATGAGAGGCAGCTCAAAAATGCTGTGAAGAAATTGAAAGAGAATGCAGAGAGACAAGGGGCTAAATTCATCTCATTTGATCCAGAAAATGGTGAATGGAAGTTTTTAGTTTCCCACTTCAGCAGATTTGGATTAAGTGATGATGACGAGGAAGATATCACTATGGATGATGTTGCAGCTGTTGAAGAACCTGCTGAAATGAATGAAGGTGAGACTCCTGAGACAAATGAAGAAACTCGAATAGAATTAGATCCAACTGGACCAATGCTTTATCATTCTCTTCCTGCACATCTTGGTCTTGATCCTGTGAAAATGAAAGAGATGAGGATGTTGATGTTTCCCGTTGATGAAGAAGAGGAAGTCGAGAATTTCAATGGCTCTTCACGGCAGAAACTGTCCTCCAGTAAAGAACATGGAAGAAATCCTCCACAGCATTCTGCTCAGAAGATAAACCAGAGATCTAGTATACCTGTTATGAGGAAAATGCCATTGGCTCTACTGGATTACAGGCCTGGTAATTTTGATTCCAGTTCCCCTGATACCATTTTGATGGCCCAGCAAAACAAAGGCTTGCCTTTACAGACAATAAAAGGAGAAGGATTTAAGCTAGACCTTAATCATGAGACACCAGTGACAGGAAGCTATGCTCACAGCATAGTTGATGCTGGTCTGTTCATGGGTAGGTCATTTCGTGTAGGGTGGGGTCCAAATGGAGTCCTTGTTCACTCTGGTTCTCCAGTTGGATGTAGTGGATCTCAGAGGATATTGTCTTCTGTAATTAATGTAGAAAAAGTTGCTATTGACAGAGTGATCAGAGATGAAGATAACAATGCTAATAAAGATCTAGTTGAGTTTGCCTTTGACTGTCCGTTGAATCTTCACAAAGCTATAAATCATGAAACAAAAGAAGTTGAGATGGGTTCCTTTAAACTAAAGCTTCAAAAAGTTGTATCTGATCGCATTATGCTTTCGGAGATTTGTCGGAGTTATATAGACATCATTGAAAGGCAGTTGGAAGTTTCTGGGCTGTCATTATCTGCACGGTTGGTTTTGATGCATCAGGTTATGGTCTGGGAATTGATAAAAGTTCTTTTTTCTGAAAGGGAAAATAGTGGACAGTCAAAATCCATGGGTGCTGACAATGAGGAGGACATGATGCAGGATATGAAGGAAGGTTCTCTGGAAATTGACAATGAATCACTTCCTCTTATCAGAAGAGCAGAGTTCAGTTGTTGGTTGCAAGAAAGTGTTTGCCACCGTGTCCAAGAAGAAGTGAGCTCTCTGAATGAATCCAGTTATCTTGAACACATTTTCTTACTCCTGACTGGGCGACAACTGGATGGAGCTGTGGAATTAGCTGCTTCTAGAGGAGATGTTAGACTGGCTTGTTTATTAAGCCAAGCAGGTGGGTCCATGGAGAATCGTGCTGATGTTGCACGACAGCTTGATCTTTGGACGATCAATGGGCTGGACTTCAATTTCATTGAGAAGGAAAGATTGAGAATCTATGAGTTGCTTTCTGGTAAAATTCATGATGCATTAAATGGTGGTAAGATTGACTGGAAGAGTTTCTTAGGTTTATTGATGTGGTATCACCTAGCACCTCATATATCTCTGCCCATTATTTTTCAAACTTATCAGCATCTTCTTGATGATGGTAAGGCTCCTTATCCTCTGCCCATTTACATTGATGAAGGACCAGCAGAGAAGGCTGCCAATTTCTCTGGGAGACACTTTGACCTCTCGTATTATCTTATGCTTCTTCATGCCAAAGTAGATGGCAAATTTGGCTTTCTGAAGACCATGTTCAGTGCCTCCTCTTCAACTGATGACCCACTTGACTACCATATGATCTGGCATCAGCGAGAAGTATTGCAGGCGGCTGGTATTTTGACTTCTAATGATCTTCATGTTCTTGACATGGGACTCGTTTCCCAGCTACTGTGTATTGGGCAATGTCATTGGGCAATCTATGTGGTCCTTCACATGCCCTGCTGTGATGATTATCCGTATCTCCAAGCTACGGTTATTAGGGAAATTTTATTTCAGTATTGTGAAACTTGGAGTTCCGATGAGTCACAACGCCAATTTATTGAGGACCTTGACATTCCACAGGCGTGGTTGCATGAAGCTATGGTATGCTATTGCTTCTTGCCAAATTGCTTTTTTTTCCCCCTTTAATGTTATTACATATCTGAAATTCCTGTTTGTCTATGAACTTGGTCTCGTATGACTATAGGATGTTATAGATGCTTTGATATTCATGAATAATAATTTATTAAAAGACCTATATAGATGGTTCTTCTGACCTATAAATATATTCTCATTCCTTCAGATGCACTTCTCTCCATCTATCTCCTTGCAAAATTTCTAAATGCACCATGTCAAATATGCAGAAGTCTCTGTAAAAGTAGCAGGATTGTCTCTCCATTTAGCTGCACGTGCAGATTTGCATGAACATCTGCAATGGTTATAATTTATGTTGCAGTTGACTTTAGTGTTGACATTTATGTTGGATATTTCACATGCTTTGGTGTCCATGTGCACGCATGTATGTTTGTGCATTAAGAGCAATTTATTGAAAACTTTCGGAGGAGAATCTGCAACTTGATAAAAATGCAGTGAGCGCAATTTTATTTCCTCCAAAAGGCCTTGTGTTCCCCCAATTTTTCTCTTCTGATGCACTTTTTTACACATCTAGATACCCTTTTCGAAGGATTGAGGCTTGTCTCTTCACCAGCTACACCTCCTGATTTGTGGACATCAATTGGATATAAGTTGCATCCAGTGAACTCTTTTTCTATTGCAGCAACACAAATATTGATTGTTCTTCCATCTTGTTCAAAAGCTACAAATTAATTATTAGCTTCATTCTGCCATTTCTCATGGCGTGGTACTGGTAGCACACATATGTTGGTTGCCAATTTGATTTTAAAACGGTAAAATACCTATTTTCCCCCCTGCACTTTTATTTTTATTCAGATTTACCCCCTGCACTACCATTTGTTCAGATTGAGTCCCTACACTTTTATTTTGGTGCAGATTGAATCCTCATTGGAAGTTAATCAAATTTCAAATAATAGTGCAGGGGGTAAATCTGAACAAAAATAAAAGTTGGATTAACTCTAAATAAGGATTCAATCTATAC
>CATIWK010063990.1:0-14904 GCA_949634005.1 Mallotus japonicus | reverse complement strand
CTCATGTTAGCACTATGATCTGCTCGCTTAGTTAATTTTCTGTGCCTTTAATGATCAAACGCGGCCTGCCGTACCCTTTGTGTAGACATCTACATCGATGGGTTATAGCTAGCTAGTTTGACACTTGACATGGCCTGGTGTTTTTGAGTTGGTTTTGACAACTTAGCATTGGTTGTCACAAGTTAGCAAAGTTGACAAAGTTGTTTTTGAGTTGGTTTTGACAACTTAGCATTGGTTGTCACAAGTTGTATCCAAGTTGAATTTGACAACTTATGCTTAACTCTTAAAGGAGGTGTAAGGAGATGTAAGTGAGGAGGTGTAGATAGTTCATGTATCTACTAGACATTTCTATAAACATGTAGAGTGCACTAGAATATTCTAGACATATATGGATGTATGTAGGCTAGTCTAGAATATTTCACACATGTATGTATGTAACTAGCTAATAAGGGAAGCTAGTAGAAATATCTAGACATGGGGTGTCTAGAACTCTCCATAAAAGGAGAGGAAAGGAAGCTTCCTTAGTGTGGGAAGGGAAGATTCTAGAAAATTCCCATAAGGAGGTGTGAATAGTAAGGAGGTGGGAATAGTACCCAAACCTCTCCTATAAATACCACCTCCCTCATTTGTAACTAAGTATCATGAAGTATCTTAGGAGCCATATAGGTGTGTGTGATTTATGTGTGTGTGGTATGTGTGTGTCAAGAAGAGATGTGTGTGAGAGTGTCATGTGGGAAAGTTGTTATGGGTAAGTTTATATGAGATTATTAGTGTGTGAGTTTGTAAAAATATTTTTGTATTAAAATTTCCTTGATATAATAAAAATAAGTTTATTATAAATTAGTCCTCCACATATTCTACATAACATGTGCTTGAAACTTCACCAATCCTTTTAGTGCTCTCAATGCTTTTCTTGCCTGTTAAGTGCCAAGAATTTAATACAAAAACAATTGAGAGAGGAAAAAAATCAAGAAAATCCATGTTCAGTAACTATAACCAAAGACCAAACTCACCAAATATCCTCTAAAAAAAGTATGTTCCACGTTTTTGTGCTTGTCACACGTGTTATGGACTCCTGGTCTATATTACAATATGAATAGAGATCCATATTATAAAATTGAATTGAGCCAAGTAGTTGTGGTGGAGTCGAACAATTTAGTTAATAACATGTTAAACCGAGCTCGAATTAGTTTTAAAAATTTAATGAAATCGAACTCGGATTGAATTCGTTAATTTTTAAATGAGACGAGCTTAAACTTCTAAAAGTTTAGCTCAGTTAAACTCGATTACACCCTAATCATCTTTTTTGTTATTTGTATTGTAAAAATTAATTAATTCAACAAAAGGTATGTAATAGATGCATGTTAATTACTATTAAACTATTAAATATATGTATATTGTGTTAAAAATATATGTGCATTCATAAATATTTAAATTCTTTAAATTTAAATATCAAAAATTAAAATCTTAATTTAATACTTTATTTTCATATAATCTGGTTGGTTTAAAAAGTACCGATTTGATCAGTTGGATACGTATTATTTTAATTTAGAATTATAAATATTAAATATACATAATGAATATCCAATAGTAAATTAAAAATAATTTTTAAATTTTAAATATATATTTTAATTATATTCATTAAATAAATTAAATTCATTATTACTTTTATCTAACACCTATATACGCTATTTTAATTATATTTAACCTAAGTAAAAAATATTTAAAATAAGCAATAATTTAACAAAAATAACTAGATTGAATGAACATTAAAAACTATATTTTAAAATTTATTCAAAAATATTTTGAAAGAAACTGAAAGAGATAAATATTAAATTAAATATTAAGAGCTTAATTACCAACCTATCTTTTGCTCTAACAAGTTTTATGTGATCATCAAAGTTTTCATTCAAAAAATAAATGTTAAATATCTAAATTGAAGTCAGAATCAGAATCAGTGGGTATCCACAAAATGTCTTTTTATTTATTGTATTTCCTAAGGAAGATTGGAACTCTTTCATTTTTATTTTTTTTTTCATTTTTTTGTGAGAGAATTTGATCTTTCTCTTGAGTTCTATAATTTTCAAATTTTTTTATAATTTGGAAAAAAATTGAAATTCAACTATTTTATTTTTCCAAATGTAGTGGAATCATTTGAAAATTAGTTACATGTCAAATGTCTAGCAAAGGGTTTCACCTACCTTTCCTTTATTTTTACAGGCCAAATTTCGATATCAGTGTTTGGATATTATTGTTTCAAGGAGATAGTTTCTCTACGTGGGCGTATATTTTTCTTATTTTCTCTTTGCGTTCTATTGTTATTTATCTTTGCCATGTAATTGTTTTTAGGAAAAATGAATCTTTGATTCATTAAAGATTAGATTTATATATTGATGAACAAATAATATAAATAAAGTATTGAAATAAATTCGAATTTAAAATATGAAATTCTCTGTCGATGTTTTTCAACCGCATTAACAGAACTATTTTAATTTGTAATTTGACAATTTTTTCAATATTTTTTATGTTTCGCTCCATGCCATGTAACCTTTTAATATTTTCAATTTCTCATATGATAATTTAGATATTGAAATTTGAATGTAAGGATAAAATTACTCATCATCTGTCGTTTAAGTCATAAGTAGTTTGAATTTTTTTAAATAAATTTTTTGAATAATTTTTTAAATAAAATTTTGAATTTAAATTTTATGTGAAAAAAAAATAAATCAAATAATTTTTGTCTCCTTATAAGATTTATCTGATTCAAATTTTGAAATAATCAAATCATATAACTATCAAATATTAAAATTATCGGATATCTTGAGGTAGATCTTTACCATCTTTCGGGATCCGTCCCGGATCGAACGGAGATTAGTTTGAGTGTGGTACAGGCTTAAAGGCGCCTCTCATAATTGAGGCCTTCCCATGACACATTAGACAAAAAAAATAAGAATATTCACATTAGAAAATGTTATTAAATATAAAGACAAAATGTTCACATAAGAATAAGGAAAAAGAAAAACTTGAAATATAAGTAATGGTCCAATCCTAAAATCATATTCATACTTTAAATTTGCAACTTGGTTTGTGCCAGAAATTAAGGGAAAATGTGTTATCCTGAAAGACCTACAACTGAATCTTTTTTTTTTTTTAAGAAAAGGACAAAATTATTTTCTGCCGTGAAATATATCAATTTAAAATAGATAAATTTATTTCCTAAAAAAATAAAGTAATATCTCAAATCAACTTATTGGTACAGATACTTTTTTTTTTTTTGAGAAATTTATATCTCTACTGAGATTATGTATTTTCTCCAATAATTTTAAAGGGCATTCTCCACTTTGATATATGAAAAATTTCTGTTTACAATCAGAGCGTATATCAGATTCAGTAATTGTATAAATAATACATATTTAAATATTTTATTTTTAATAAATAAAAATATAACAGATATATATGTATTATAAATTTAGTTCAGAGTATGTAAAAATTTTTCTAATATATATTTTAAAATAAATTTTAAATACTCTAAGCAACGAATTCTCATTAACAGTACGAAAGGAACCTTTTTTTTTTTTAAAACCAGAAAAGTTGTATTATTAATAAAACAGTCCAAATCCTAAGATGTTAATGTGGCAGGCGAATTGTTCAAAGTGAAGAATAGAATATTAAAAATTAAAAAGTGATGCCAATACATATAGAATTATAAAATTGCAGATAGCTAGCTAGCTTCCACACACTAAAGAAAAGATTATGGTACAAGTACAACTAATATATATTATATATATTACAAATAGTGAATGTCTCACTTCGTTCAAAAAAAAAAAATGTCTCACTCAAACTTGTATTTTATTATTTTTATTTAATCATTTTATTATTATTTTCTCATTTCCCCTCATTTGGTGCTCCATTTCTTTTGAAAAAAAAAAAAAAACGAAAATCAAACTCAACCAATTAAACTAAACTTTGCATTTATCTTCACTAGTTTGTATTCAAAATTTACATTAATTATGAAGTGTGTATTAATTCATAAAATTATGAAGTGTGTATTAATTCATAAAATTATTATAGTTTTGTAATAAGGTGTGTTCATTTCTAACCCATATGTATATTTTGTTAAAAAAAAATGACATGATCACATCCTTCAACAAAGATGGGAATGGTGTGGGATTAAACACTCTAATATCGTTTTTATCTTTAAAATTTACTTTAATTTTTAGTGTTGTTTAAAATAAGTTAGCATTTCAATTTAATTATAATTTTTAATTAATAGAGAAGTCAGATAATTTAATAATCAATAGAGGGACAACTTTTTTACTTTTAAATCAGATGAAAATTAATTTCATATATCAATAATGACCGAATATGAATTATGTACATCATTTGTAAGTGACTATTAAATAATTCTCTCACTAACCGATTTAAAAATTAACTCGACGGGGGGTTTGCTGCCGGGGAAAAAACCACCGGAGGAATCAGGGAAAAGGCAGTCCTAAAGAGACAAAATAAAAGGAAAAGTTATGGAAGGAGAACATTAAAAAGAAGAAAAGGACTTGCCCACTTCATTCAATCTTAGGCATGTTAGCGTTTAGACAGGAAGAATTGTAAGACTAAACTTAGCAAAAAAGAGCACCAACTTTTGAACACTTAGCACTTGGCTACTAGTAAAGGTGCTTTAACGTTGGGATAAATCTTGACTTGAAAGGCTTGAAAATTGAACAAAAATTCTATGTCTAGCAATAGAAGCAAAGCAACAATTTCAAAATGCCTTGTTGCACACTTTCCAGCTAGAAGAAAGCTTTTGCTAGGACTTCAGCAGCATAAACAAATTCAATGTATGTTGGAAAATGGCATCTAGAAGCAAGATTCAAGTAAAAAAAAAAAAATTCTAAGTTTCTAATTATCTATATTCTACAATTTTTAAAAATTATTTTAAAGTTTCTTTTTAATTAAATTTTATTTTTAAAAATTATTTTAATATAGAAGGACGAAGTTCAAACTCTACTCTCTATATCTGAATATTCACACATTTTATCACTTAAACTACTCATGGAGAAAAATATTTCATTTTATTAACTGGTCAAGCATTAAAAAAGGGCTTTAATCTTAATAATGTAACTTGTATTTTTGCCATTAAATTAAAAATGGTTATGGTGACTTAATAAAGAAATGAGAGGACAGCTCTATATCTTGACAATGTGTACATTAATCAAAATGGAAACTTACAAAATCAATACATTAAGATAGCAAAAGGAATATGTGTACATTACTCTTCTATATTTATTAGTGTGAGAATTGGGACAAATCTTTGTGTTCAATTTTTTCTAGCTATTAAAAATAAATAAGTTTTTTTTTATGTGCACATTAATACATTGAAACTTTGGGAAATTAAAAAAAAAATTATGTGCTTTAGTGCTTTTGACAAATTTGACATATTTTTTTAATTTTAGCAATGTCATTCATCAATTTTTTTAATTTTTGTTATTTCATACACCAGTTGAAAATCCCATAAAACTTTGTTGATATGACTATTAGAAAATGTTGAGTCAATTCATGTAAGTATTACGTCAAAATGCATTGTTTTGACTATTTACAAAAGAATACATGACCTTTGTTATTTTTTTTGCAATTTAATCACACCTTTTAATTTTGAAAAATTAAAACATATTTTTTTATTTAATTTATGTTTTTCAATTGGTGCATGTAAAAACAAATATATGAGCAATGATAATTAAAAATTAGTTTTTTAATTAAATAAATAATTATTTTTATTACATTTTTTAGGTGATGAAAATTTAATTGATACATTCAAATTGACATGTACTTATTTTTCTTAGTTTGAGTTAAATTATTATTTTGAAAATAATTTGATCTAATCAAATATGAAAAAGAAAAATTTAAAAATTTTAATAATTTAATTTAAATATTTATATTATACATAAAACTGCAAATAAAAAAATATCTTTTAAAAAGTTTACTATTTATTCATATAAAATATAATAATACATTTATTAATTAAAAATAAAAATTAATTAATTACTATAAATTCATATATAAAATAAAAAAATTAAGATTTAATTTCAATAAAAACTTATAAATCATTAATTACTTCATATATAATAATTTAATTAGAAAATTTACTTAATATGTAGGTCAATTGAAATTATAAAATATGAATTTGATTAAATTAATTATTTAAATATTTACTTTGAGTTAGATTAGTATTTTAAAAGTAGTTTAATTTAAATATTTTAAATATTTCAAACTAATAATTTAGCCTAAAATAACTCAATACATATCAATTTGAATGTATCAATTAAATGTTCATTACATAAAAATAAGCAATAAAATTTCTATTTATTTAATTAGAAAAATTAATTTTGAATTCTCATTATTTAAATATTTGGTGTACATGCATCAATTGAAAAACATAAATTAAATAAAAATAAAAAAATTACATTTTATAGTTTGTGATTAAATCGCAAAAAATATCAAAGATCGTATATATTTTTGCAAATAGTCAAAACGATACATTTTGATGTGGCGCTTACATGGCCGAATCAGATTTTTCTGATGGCCCCATCAGTAATGTTTCATTAGAATTTCAATTGGTGTATGGAATTGCAAAAATTAAAAAGTTAATAAATGACATTGCCAAAATTAAAAAAAAATATATCAAATTTACCAAAAATGTTAAAACTTATGAATTTTTTATAATTTTCCCTAGAAACTATTTTAAAATATTATTTCTTTTGCATCTCCATTCAAGAATGTTTTATTTAGTCATGAGTCTTCACTACCATGTGAAATTTATATGCTAGTAATGTTTGAAAAATATGGTTATCTTTTACATCTACACCTTAGATTTATTATTTTTTAATAGGATCGAATTACAAAATAATGGATGCCATAATACTTCTTATAAAATTTGGTAGATCCTCCTTAACTAATTAATGTATTATGGGAAAAATTATGCATTAATCAGATAAAGAAATTTTTCTACTAATTATAATTGTTTGACATGTAGACAGTATTAATAATATATCATTAAAATATAAATTTTATATCGTATTTTCACTCTTAATCAATAATTTCCACTTGTGTCAAACATTTTAGTGGATAGTTGAAAATTTTCTTTTATCCAATTAAGAAAAAATTGTTGTCAATGTATCAGAGATTTTGATTTATGAAATTAATGAAAATCTTTTACATGAAATATTATTCATCATGGTGAGAAATTTGTTGGCCATTTTCTCACAATTGAATTCATGTAAAGATGGAAAAACAGATGACTGAAGTGTCATACCGTCCAAGTTGTGATGTATAACAACTTCAATTGAAGATTATTAAAAAAAATTCATTATTCAAATGAAACTATTTTATTGTTATTTTTTTTATAATTATGTTCACTATTATTTCTATTAAAAAAGTAAAAGAAATGATGTCCTAACAAAATTGTCAAATGGAAAAAAATTGTTGATCTAATTTACCCAGTTAAAATTTAAAGTTTTGGTTATATTGATATAAATGAGGTCTAAATCAAATGTATTGAATTGAGATTTTTTTTTGTTAATAAGAATGTCATATAACTTAAATTTTGATGGACTGCACAATAGGGGGTAGTCTTCCCCTTTAAATCGACAACAACGGCAGAAATCGAATCTTACACCTCAGGATGTTTTTAGAGATGAGTTACCATTTTTTTTAGAATACATCTTTTTTTTTTAACAATGATTAATAATGCATCTTGATGAACATATAATATGAATAAGTTACAATCAAAAAGTATTGAAACAAAACTCTTTCTAAAGATGTGAAACTATTCGTCGCTATTTTTCAATCGTGTTGACAAAACTATTTTCATTTACAATTCGACGATTTGTTCAACAATATTTATGCTACACTTCATGGCGTTCATTAGCCATAAATCGACTCTATGGTCTTTAATTGAATTCGATTGCAAAAATACTGATAAAAATTTCATAATAGAGAGAACTATAAACTTCATAAAGGAGAACCACTAAAACCCCATAAAGGGATGAATAAGTTCACGAATGAAGAACAAATAAATAAAACAAACAGATTAAATATCTGTATGTATCTATTGGATGAAAAAATAAAAAAAATAGAAAAAATAATAAGAGACCACCGCCGATCTACAAGATGATCGGCGATGGTAAAAAATAAAAGTATTTGATGAAGAAATCTAAAGAGAAAAACAAAAAGAAGCGACTAAGGTTAGAGAGGAGTGAGAAGAGCTACCACTTGACTACTTCTTCTTTGGCGAATTGAGATTTTCCTGATCTTAATGTCATGAGATCAAAATTTGCGGCATCAATCAAGGGTTTTTTTTAATTACCATTGTAAAAATGTTAGGTGTGTGGTGTCCTATATTCGTGCATTATAATCTAATTTTTATTCTATAAAATATTAACAAGATTGATGGATTTGGATTTGGGCCTTGCTCCATTACAAAAATATGCATACTCAAGGATAATTTCTTTCATAGCGCAAATATATAAAATATGAATCAAGAGTCTTGCAAACCAAACAGAAAATTATAACAATATTTGCATATATGAATGGTAATATTTAAGTGAAAATTTGGCATAAAGAGCCACCCAATGCTCGAGTTTTGAGCTTGCTGTTTAGGAATCAGGAGACAGGTCAAAACAGGACGTGAAAAATATTTCTCTCTAACTCAATATGTATACATATACACACACATAAACTAAAAAAAAAAAAACTAACATTTTTATATTATATTTTTTTATCCGATAATCACGTAAATTCTGACTATTTTATAGTTTGAACCTGAAATAAATGTCCATTTTTACATAAATAAAATTCAAATTTGAGATATTATTTAAAAATTTTAATTTTTTTTATTATTTAAACCAATCTATTAGAACATAAATCAGTTTTTTTTTTTTTTTTGAAGAAAAGAACATAAATCAGTTAGCTAGTTGTTTTTACTAATAAGCTTTGCTAGCTGATTAAAAACTGAAGTCGGTGTTGTGTTCTTCTTACTCTTTATATGCATATATATATATGTGCTGATCCTTATAGCTAGCTACAAGTTTAGCAGCTCATATACACAATGAAGTTTTCAACTCTTTCTGTTATCTCTTTGCTATTCTTCTTCTATTTGGTGTTTACTATTCAAGGGATGACTGATACTACTACTGATTTGATGGTGAACAGTGGAAATTTTGTCAATTTTAAGGTACTTTATTTTTTTTTTTAATGGCATGGCTTCTCAATGTGTATATATATTTTTTAAAATCTGTTTGAAATGATACATGTGCAGGGAAGAGATGAATGTGGCAAGGAGAGACCCTCAATAGGGTGCATGCAAGGAAATGATGATGATGATGTTGGGTCAGAAGATCATCTTTATGACAATGAAGACTACATTTATACACAAGCTATCTCTCATCCCTAATTAATTATATAAATGCATTTTTCATTTAATTAATGGGACATTTAATCATGTAGTGGATTGAAGTATTTGTTTACAACAATGCAAAATAGAGCTTTTTTTTTTCATTGCTCAATTCTTTGTAATCTTTGTTGTTAATTAGTGTTGTTTAGAAATAATAAAAGAGTAATGCTAGTCTAAATCAATATCTTACATTTTGGTGTGAACATTTTTTTTTTTTTTGTGATTCCTCTCAAATCCACTTTTCCATGTTCAAGTTCATATGATCAAATTTGTTTTAATATTATATGTGATAAATTGTTGATATGAAAACTTTGACAATATTTTACTAAAATTATATCTAAAATATTAGGTTTTTAATTAAAATTAAAATTTGAGCCAATATCTGAAAGGGTATATTAGTAACATGGTTGAGGTCGACCCTAGTTGCCCTGTGTGTGCCTTGGAAATGGAATCAGTGTCCCATGCAATGCTTAGATGTAATCTAGCAAGGCAATGCTGGCAAGGTGCAACAATTGAAATTAACGGTTCTCTTATAGATGATTTCTTCATTTGGCTGAAAAATCTTGTTCCTCAGAGGACTGCTGTCTGATAACTATGATATGTTGGCAGATTTGGAAGAGTAGGAATGATGCTATTCGGTCCAATATATTCAGAAGAGCTTCTCAGATTCAGCTGGAAACATTATGTTCCAGTGGAGATTAGCCCAGAAAAAATCTCCTTACAGCAGACATTGCTACCAATGAAGAGGCATGAAGATGGATGTGTTAAAATTAATGTAGATGCTGCTATCTTCCAAAATTCAAATAAGTTTGGTAGGCTGCATCATCATGAACAAGTATGGTAGTATGATTATAGCAAAATCTTGCCCTTTTGTTGGTTCGGTGTCTCCTAAAATGGCTAAAGCGTTGGGAGTGAAAGAGGCCTTGAACTGGGTGAAGGATTTACAGTTCAACGTTGTTGTCATTGAAATGAATGCACTGGAAGTATTTGAAAGAGTTAGTAAGGAGTCAATTGATCTCTCTCCAGTTGGAATTATCCTAGATGAATGTAAACTCTTAGCTAAGTCTTTGAGTTGTATTAGATTTAATTGCGTTAGGAGGTCTGCAAACAAGGCAGCATATGAGTTAGCCAGACAATGTTATACTATAATTTTTTGATCCCTCCTTTTCTGTTGTAAATTTTTATACAAGATAATTAATAATATGAACGTTTTTTTTACCTTCAAAAACAAGTAGTCTAGTTATTGTTATATCAAAATTCAAGACTAAGGAGTGAATAACTGAAACGTAAGGCTGGCCACCGGTGGGTTCAGGATCGAAATCAACCTAGAACCGGTTTGATCAAAGTCGGACTAGAGCCGGTCAAATATGAAATTGATGTCAAACCGGTTCAGAATCGGAATGACAGTTTAGAGCCGATTCATCTTCTATGAAACTGAAATCGCCAGTTCCAATTTTAAACTAGCCGTTCCAATTATAAACGGAAAAATTTTAAAAATAAATAAATTTTTCGAAGCAGTCAAATCAAATTGGAACCGACCGAATAAGAACCAACCTTAAATCAGGATGAGGGCTTGTTATGGTCCATTCCACCAAGTGTGAAACCGTAAATTACCGGCTCCAAACTGAAACCATCGGTTCAACCGTGGGGAGCCAAAATCTTTTAGATTAATCTCTGCTGTGCTGTGTATTAATTTCAACACAAAATGTTAGTATCTTTTTGACTAGACATGATGTATGTGTATATATATATATATTATCACACTCTCAACATACTTGTTGGATAGTGTGCATTACAGATTTAACAATGTGGCATTTGCCAAGCACTAGGACTCAAATTGTTTTTAATATGGAAAATTCATGCTTGACAAAGAGAAACACACTGTAATTTCAAAAGGGTAATTAGGTGTACATATCATATATGAAAAAAATACAGAACATGATGGAATCTTTTACAACCTGGACGCTCGGCATTCTGAACATTATTTTACAATTATATACTCATTTTTTAAAATTTTTTTTTGTCACATACTTCTAATATGCTAGGACTTAGCGCCATTACTTTTATATAGTAAATATGTTCTCAAGTGTATGTGTGTATATTTTATATAGATAAATGGCACATGCCCTGATGCCCCAATTTGTTGAGCAAGCGTGTTGAACATTAACATGTCAAAAAGAAAGACATTTTCTTCTCTTGTTTTGTGATGAGACATTTCTTCCCTTCTTCAGTTGTCTCATTAATTTATCATCAGACTTTAATTTATTATTTCAATTTCTATGTTTAGAAATAACATTAATTTATCATATGTTTTGGTCCAAATCTATTTTAATTTGCATATTTGGACAACCTTAAAGTACTTTCTTTTATAATAAAAGAACATCACAATTATCCTGTCTCGATAGTTCTCTCTGAACAGTGCTACAGCCTTTAAAATATTGTGTTTTTTATAGGGAATGGATAATGGTTTTAACCAGTAATCCTCCCCTTACTTTCTTTCTTTTTTATTGTTGGTTTCCTTCAAATAATATGATGTTTATATATAAGTGTGTGTTTATAGTTTTGTTCTTGATATCTTTTTGGTGAAAATGGTTTGGCAACTCTACCGCCTTCTGTTTCGCCGAGATTGTTGAGGTGCACCAGACTGATGCTACATCACCTGTCACTGAAGCTTCTTCTCGGTTGGGTTTTAGCTCGCCACAACATCAAAGGGTTTCTACCCTAACAAGGCTGTACAAGATTGTTGTGAAGAAAGGAGATCTCAGTCCCTAGAGGTCGACTACCTTAGTCCAAAGGTTGATCTTCTTTTCTCTATTTTGGTTGCAGCTACTCCTTTAGTGTCTGGACACTGTCATCTCTTTCAGTCTACGACACCAACAACTCAAGCCAGTTCGGCATGAAGTCACGCAACATCAGATTGCTGTTGCCGTTAATGTCGTCGTCGTATGGCCTTCTATCACTTCTTCTCATCAGATTAGAGTTACAACCCTAAAATTTGTTATTGGGCTTTATCCTAATTGTAAAACCCTTAGATGTGTTATGGTCTTCCAAAATAGAGGAAATTTCATGAGGAAATTTCACCCCATGTACCCTTTGACCACTTTAATTTCGTTAGCGACCCAACCCATAAATTTTTTTCAATTTTGTTTTTTCACTTTTCATTTTTAGCCTTCTTTATTTTTTTCTTCTCAGTTTTAGTTTTTTTTTTCATCTAGCCACGTGGTCTTGGAGTTGTTGATGGCGATGGAGGTGGTGGTGGCTATGGTACCTGGCTTTTCTTTGTTTCTTTTTTCTTGTTCTCTGTTTCTTTTTTCTTTTACTCTGATTATAAAATGAAATTAGAGCCATCTTTATCTCCTTAGTTCATTACTCTTTTTACGTTATCTTTTCCTCTTTGATCGGTTTGCAACTGGTGGGGCTGGTGGTGGGTTTTGAATTTTTGTGAAATGATCAGGATCATTATCTTTACGAGAAACTATTTTAGAAGTTTTCCTCTATTTGTGAGTCCATGTGGTTGCTAGTGGTGGAGTCGAAGACTTAGAAATTCACCTTTTTTAGTTAAAAACCTAATTGTAATTCAGATCCAAGAGCTATATATTTATATATTTTTTTCCTTCAATTGCTATTTGATGGCTTCCTATTTTTGTTAAATTAGTAGGAGATTGATTGTCAACCATTCTTATAAATTTTAAGATTAATTTTCAAGCTTGACAACAATTACATCAGTATAAGCAATCATCGACTGTTGTTTTTGCAAATTTGCATTGGAGAAAATGGCTGAATGGATGTTTCAAATGTAACTCTGATACAACTCTCTCTTCCAATGGTTTGTATATTGGAATTGGCATTATAATTTGGGATTCTTCAAATGCTGTTGTTCATGGCAGATGGGATTTTAAAAGGATGTCTTTACAGGTTAAGGAAGCTGAATGTTTGGGTTTGAAGCTCGCTATGACCTGGTGTAAAGAATTACAACTGAGTAACGTTGCTTTTGAAGTAGATGTCATGACAGTGGGTTCGAAGCAGGCTTGCATGTTCTCTTTATAGTATAGGATGAAGACGGTTCGAGGTGAAATTGTTAGTGATTCAGAGCAAACTTTGAAGATGAAAAAGAGGAGATTGAAGAAGTGAATACAGGAGTTTTGAAGAAGGGAATGTTGAAGTTTTTGTTGTTTAGTTTTTTTAGATACAGTGTAGTGTTATATTTTAATATTTTTTATATACAGTGCACCTTAATATAGTTTTTTTTTTACAGTTATTATTTTTAATATAGTATTTTTCTTGTTTATTTTTTTTTCTTTTCTGTTTTATGTTGTTTATTTTTGTTGATTTTCTTTACTAACAGATAAAAAAGTTGATAAAACTTTTTATTATAAAAAAGAATAATAATTAATCATAAAAATTAATTAATAGTGACTAATATTTATAATATATATATATTTTTTTGCATTTGCTGATTTCTGTTTATTTTTGTTGATAACAGTTTTTTCTATCTTGAACTGTTATAAAATATCTAAAAATGAATAAATGAAATAAAATAAAATGATAATTGATTTAAAAATTAATTTATAGTGATTAAGGTTGATAATATTTTGTAGTTTCGTGTTGTTCTTCTGTTGTTTTGATTTTGTTTATTCTTGTTTATTCTTTTGTTTATTTCTGTTTATTTTTGTTTATTTTTTTCTACTGTTACAAGATGTTAGAAATTATTTAAATTTGATAAAAGAAATTCATAATCAACTTCAAAATTTAAGAAAAATAACTAATAAGGACATTTCTTTTGTTGTTTTACTGTTGTTTTGATTTTGTTTATTTTTGTTTATTCTTGTTGATTTTTCTTTCATGCAGTTAAAACCTGTATAAAATTATAACTGAAATAAAAGACATTGAAAATTTAATCTAAAACAGTTCTATTTATTGACCAACAATGATAATCTTTGAATATATCAAAATTTGAAATTTCAATGTTTAATTTTTTTTAACAAATGATGAACAACAATGTTTTTATTTGTTTATTGGTGCATTTTCTGCATGTTTTTCTGTTATGTCCAAGTTGTGCACATCTTCCACACTTGTTTGCATTGTTATTACAGTGACTTCAAAATCAATATAATCCATAACTTCATTCCATCTTCGTTTGTGATGAACGAACACTGGTATGATTTGCATTGTGCCTGTTAAAAAAGAATTCAAATAAATATATCAGAGTTTTTTGTTTATTTTTGTTTATTTTTATGTAATACCAAAGAAAGCAACTAAATCAAGAAAAATCAACAAATATAAACAATAATCAACAAATATAAACAGAAGATTTTGCTTGTTTAAAAAGAATTGAAAAAAAATATCATAACTTTTTTGTTTATTTTTATTTATTTTTGTTTATTTTTATGTAATACAAAAGAAAACAACTGAAATCAAGAAAAATCAATAACAATCAACAACAATCAACAAAGATAAAT
>CATIWK010063949.1:0-20602 GCA_949634005.1 Mallotus japonicus | reverse complement strand
GAAGATTAAGTCAGTAATTGTATAGAGAAAATATAATAAAGCAAATAGAGTAGAGTAAAGGATGATGAAGTGATGATGGAGTGATGGGATGATGTTTGATATAAGAGTATGTGTGAATGAATGATCTCTCCCCCATATGATGAGATGTATATATAGAGAAGGAAAGACTCAAACCTCTTAGGAATATGATTTCTTAGTCTTGTAGGATTTGTGTCCCTTTGAGAACCTTTTCCAAATAGGAACCTTAGATATATTTCCTTTACTTGATGGGCAAGTGTCCTTGTTAGAATAGGATACTGATTACGAGATATCAAAAGTCAAAGAGAAAATGAAAAAATAAGAAGATAAAAGAAATCAAGAAAGAGTGCATAGTTCAAGCATCTAAAATAGCATTTTTCGAGAAATGATTTTTTATTAAATTATTATATTTATAAACCATGCGCACCACAAAGAGATGGGACATAATATTAAAAAAAAATTAACAGATAAATATACACAAGTTGAGTTCTATCACTTGGATTTCTGCAACGGTCTTTGATTCCGTGGATGAACCCTAGAACTAGCAAAATTGTTACTACTATGATTAGCAAGATTAAAGCTATATGTGCGGCCATGGTATGCAAGAAGACAAGAGGGTGAGAGTTTGAGCACTCAGTTCCAAAAAAAAGAAGAGAGAATGAGAGTTTGAGCCTTTGAGGTTTGTTTGTTGTAAGATTATATCAACATTTTATTAAAATATATAATCATGTAAGCCGCCACAACGAATGATTATTACAAAACGAGCTTAGGTAAAACAATATGGACAAAAGGAAAAGATTTATGTCACTCATGATATATTTACGATACCGTTCCTTTAATTATTTTTTTATTAAATTATTAAAAATTTTATAATTATGGGTGTTTAAATTCTTAAACAACAGATTATGATGGAAGCAAGCTGTAGTGAAGAACTCCTTAAAAATCAGCCCACCGTTTTCTGTTTTTTTTATCATTACATAAATATACCAAAAATCAAAAAAAATTTCAAAAATATTATTGATTTGAAAAACTTTAAAAAATATTTTTTCCAACTTTTTTCTTTCAAATATAGTTCATTCCCCTTATTATCCTTATTTTTAGGGTTGTCTTTTTTTTTTTTAACATTTTTTCTTTTTTACTGATTTTTTTCAACTTTTTTTTTTAATTTATACTTTTTTTCAACATTTTATTTGTTTTTTTTTTCAACAATTTTTTTTTGCTTTATATTGTTTTCATGTATTTTATCTCAATATTTTTTTACTGTCTTCATCCATTTTTTCTCAATGTTTTTTTGCTCAATATTGTTTTTATTAATCTTCATCTATTTTTTTTCTCAATGTTTTTTTGCTCAACATTTTTTGCTAAACATTTTTTTTTTCTATTTTTGTAGTACTATATTTATCTTTTTTTTTTCTCAACATTTTTTTATAATGTCTTCATCTTTTTTTCTCAACTTTTTTTTGCTCAACGTTTTTTTATTTTTAAGGTACTGTCTTCATTTTATTCTTAACGTTTTCTTTTCTTTTTTCTCAATATTTTTTTCTCTTAAAACTTTTTTTTTTCAAATGAATAATTACGAACTAAACATCTTCAATTGTTATTAAACCAAGTAATAAATATCTTCAACTGTTGTAACAACAATAAATAAACAAAATTTTTTCCTTTTATATTCTTAAAGAATAAAGATTTTATTTTTTTACTTTAATTTGTTTATTATTAAAATCTCTAACTTCTTTTTTAAAAAAAAATTATTTGATACTTATTGATCATCAATATGTAACAAGTTTACAATCCTTATGATGTATTTGTAACATCAACAAAAAAAAAAAGCTGAAAAAAAAAATCAACAAACCGAAACAACAACAAAAATCAACAAATTTTTATGTTGTTGATTATTGTTGATTTTTGTTGATTGTCAGTTGTTGATTGTTTTTTATTTTTTAAATTATTTTTTAATTATTAATGACAAAATTAAGGCCATAAATAAAATTTTTACTTTTCTTAGTATCAATGATAAAAATAATAATTTTTTTTATATATATATCATAATTTTTATTGTTATTTATTTTATTTTTAACAAAAATCAACAAACATAAACAAAGAAAAACAACAAAAACAATTGAAAAGCAACAACTGAAATAACAAAATCAACAAAAAAAATTCAGTTGTTGATTTTTGTTATTGTTTGTTGTTTTTTTCAGTTTTTTCATCATTAATAATAAAATTAAAATCATAAATATAATATTTACTTTTATTAGGATCAATAACAAAAATAATAATTTATTTGATATATTTCACAATTTTTTTCTATTTTTACTGAAAAAAATAATTATTGAATACTATGTGTAATTTTTACTTTAATTAGTTTAATTTCTAAATTCTAAATAATTATGAAAAAAATAATTATTGAAGACTATGGGTAATTTTTTTTAATTAGATTAATTTTTATATTTTAAATAATAGTAAGTTTCAAAATTAAAAAAATTGTTATTTACAATATAAAATTAAATTATTTAAAATATACAAATCAAATAAATACATATAATAAAATTAAATTAAAGATGACTTTAAGAATAATAACTAAGTAAAAAAAAGAATTACAGAAAAAAAATAAAAGAAGGAAAAAAAAAAGACAAACGCCGAAGTTGTGCCCAAAGTTTCATAAATGTACCAAAAATAGCCTATAACTGAAACCAAAGAAAATAAAAGTGAAAGAACAACAACAGGCTAGTCACAAAGGAAATTATTGGCGTTGACTGGGTCATCCAATGAAATTTCATCTTTATATTATAGGCGTATTGCACAACTTGTGATATATATATATGTTTTTATTTTTATTTTTTCCCAGCTAGCTATATATAATCTATAATTTGATTAAACATAATTAATTTGTATAATGAATAAAATAAAGCGCGCACACAAGTATATATATATGCTTTTTGAATAAGCTAATTAAAAATCATATTAGTTCAATTTTTTTGGTGGGTAGGTACATAATTAAGCAGTGAGCTTTTTTGTTGTTTTTCGATTGTTGTTTTTTGTTGCATGTGTTTTTTTAGTATTGTTATTTTTTGTTGCTTTTTATTTTGTAGTGTTGTTACTTTTTGTTTTTCAGTGTTGTTACTTTTTGTTTTTCAGTATTGTTACTTTTTGTTGCTTCTGTTTTTTAGTGTTGTTGCTTTCTTTCAGTGTTGTTACTTGTTGTTGTTTTTTGTTGCTTCTATTTTTCAATGTTTTTACTTTTTGTTATTTCTGTTTTTTAGTGTTGTTGCTTTTTGTTGCTTTTTATTTTTTAGTGTTGTTGCTTTTTGTTCCTTTTTATTTTTCAATATTGTTGTTTTTTGTTACTTTTTTGTTTTTCAGTGTTGTTATTTTTTGTTTTTCGAATTTTTTTATAGATATTACAAATACACTATAAAAATTATAAACATATTACATATTAATGATTAATAAATTTAAGATAATTTATTTAGTTATCAAATTGTCTATTACTATTATCTAAAAAATGTCTATTATCAAATTTTTCAAGCCAAATTTCTTCTTTGCTTTAATTGTCTATTACCCTGTTGTATAGTGGGAATATCAGAATAGTTTGCACTTTAAAGAATGATGCTTGTATCAAGTGTCTTATAAATTTTTATTAGGAATGGCTTCAACAAACAAAAAGCCCACGCTTTTCTTTTCACGTGCAAGATAAAATATTATTTAACTTCAAACAGAAAAAGAAAAAAAACTCATTTCATTAATTGTACCCAAATGTATTTGGTTGGTCACATGCATGTGTAAAGGTGGTGTCCATGACTCTTGAAGATCATGGGTTCAAATCTTAGGGATAGCATCCCTACATATTTAATCGTTGAGCTATTCGTCTTGATCTAGCTAGTTTCAATCACGAGATCGGCTTCATTTAGAGGTTGAGGGTTCAAATCCCCCTCCCCCTTCATCTTTCTGTCCAAAAAAAAAAAGGTCACATGCATGTGTGACACTTGAATTGAACCTTGTAATTAAGTGGGCGACTGGGAATAAGTCACCAACCCAAAATCATTACAAAAGCTGATGTCGTACACCCATTTTCTTTGCACAAATCACACTTGGATTCGCGCACTAGTTTTTGCTTTGTACCCACAGGTGCATTGAACCAAAACTGATTTTGAGTGGTAGAAATAACTCTGATGTCTTTCACAAAAGCTTGGATTTTCCACATCACTTGTTTGACTGCTGACTGGATCAATCAGGTTTGGACTGTTCGATTCAAAAAATGACTGCTGGATTTTTTGAATTTCTAGAGCCATATCAAAAGTTGAAAAAAAAATTTCTTTAAAGCTATTTCAACAGCAAAGTGGATAGAAAAAAATCCCATAAATAGATGGATGGTTTATTTTGGGTATGCCGTGTAGTGTGGGACTCTTCTTTCACTTGGGCCACCGACATGATATGACTTATAGTCTCTTTGCATTCAGCGCGTTATTTTTGGAAATTTCCTTTCTTGTTTTCGTTGCCATAGAAAATACATCACTTTCATGTATAACTGGATGTTTCATGTATATATCTTTCAATTTTATTTTTATCTGTTGGTCAAATAATTATTAATCTTTCTTGAAATATTATATGTACCGCGAAGAGGGTACTAGAGCTTGCCTTTTTCTTTTTTATTTTTTTTTAACAATATATAATCAATTGTTATACTATGGATTCATATTGTAATATGCACTAGGAGCTATTAACACATGTGACTTCTTTTTTTGAGTAAAATATTTGGTAGTGTTACTGTTTATAACGCCACGGTATAACAACTGGCACCCTGTACAACTCATTTCTTTAATTTACTGTTTTTTTTCCGTTCATGACAAAAAAACACAATTGTTTATATTGAGTGTTTTATTTGCCATTTGCTATTTGACAATAGAATATAATCAGTTTAGGTTTATTATTTAACAATATTATTAATTAATATTATTACTAATGAATTAATATTAATATATTAATTTTAAATATATTATTAATTTAATATATTAATATTAAATAAAAATTAATATTAATATTAAATATAAATATAAATTTTAATTTTAATAGTCATTAGATAAAATATTAATATTATTAATTTATATAAATAGAAATAATTAATATTAAATATAAATATAAATTGATTAAATAGAAAATATAAATTAATATTAAATATAAATATAAATTTATTAAATAGAAAATAAAAATTAATATTAAATAATGTAAGTTCATTATTTAATTAGTATAGGTTAATTAGATAAAAAAAATGTAGTTTCATTACTTAAAATAATGCAAATTCATTAACCTCTACTTGCAGGTTCATTTTATCCTCAATGAATATGCAATTGAAGATCAATGAAGCTACAGTAGGTTCATTGACTTTCATCTATATATTCATTGACCTCAAACTGCAGGCTCATTAACTTTCACTTACAATTTCAACAAGAAAGCTTTAGATTATTAATTAGGCAATTGATTCAGACTACAGCAAGACATCCAATCCATTGTCCAAGCCATCCAATCTGGTAAAGATCATCTATGAGTAGATAAATCTTTAATAATAGTTTCATCACCCTTACAATTGGACCAAGAACTCCAACTTGAACCAAATCAAAATTTGCTCCATAATTCTGTTAACAAACACAGACTAACATCATTACTTTTGTATTACTCAAATGTAATTCATAGATTGATGTTATACCGCTAATCTAACTGTAGCACCGAGTATATAAGGCGATCAAGTTTCTTCCTTGCTTCAGCTTGACATCTTTTTCAAAGATATATTGGGACACACCGTAGTTGGACCATTGAGAATCTAATTAATTAATACAAATATTAATATTATTAATTCATATAAATAGAAATAATTAGTATTAAATATAAATATAAATTTATTAAATAGAAATAGAAATATAAATTAATATTAAATATAAATATAAATTTATTAAATAGAAATATAAATATAAATTAATATTAAATAATGCAAGTTCTTAATTAGTATAGGTTTATTAGATAAAATAAGTAGATTTGTTATTTAAATAATGTAGGTTCAACATGAATAAACTGTAGGTACATTAATTATCAACTATAAATTCATCACTTTAAATACTCAAATTCTTTACTTTGTAATAGATTCATTAGTCAAACAGTATAGGTTTATTAGTTAAATAATGAAGGTTTATTACTTATCGACTATAATTTCCAGATAATGTTAGTCACGTCTCTACAGATCACATCAAGGGAACTTTTGGGTAAAACATTTTATATTTCATATATATAATTCGCTTGTGGTATGCCATTTGATTTTAATGTATTGAGAAAAAAAGTTAACCTTTCAAAGGAAATTGTTGACCAATCTCTACTTTTTATTTGGCTACTTGGTATTCAAAATTATGATATTACAGTTTATTATAAATTTATTTCGATTTTTAAAATTTAATAAAAAATGTTATAATTTGACCGATTATTCATAATTTTAGCACAATATACAATATAGTTATAATAAAAAAAATGTACATATGGTTTTTGATGTGATTTTTATTAAGTTGGCCATGTATATGTCTTTTTTCTTTATCAATTTAAATTAAAATGCACACTATATTAAAATTGTAAAGAAATTGTCAAATTAAAATATTTTAGAGAATTTGGCAAATGAAACGCAGCTCAATTAGTTAATGCGCTGAGGCCTCAAGACTGTGGTTTTGGGTTCGATTTCTATAATTCCTACATGGATTATGATTTGTGATTTGTATTAATAGTGATATATTTGAGATTATGAATGACTTGTGATTTGTATTGATAGTGATATATTTGAGATTATGAATAATTTGTTATTTGCATTGATAGTGATATATATGAGATCATGAATGATGTAATGATATATGTAATATTTCAAAAAAAAATATTTTCACGAATTTTAAAGATTGAAACAAATTTGCAAAATACAGATCCTATGATTTATTTTAATTAATCTTGCCAAATTAATGCAGTAATATACCTCCTGAATGTAATTGTTATCGGCAGCTCACTGAAAAGTATGATGTGTACTCATTTGGTGTAATGCTTCTCGAGTTGATTACTGGGAAACATCCTCTCAAAGATGGTAGTTATGGCACTTACGAAAACTTAGCTATTTTGGTATGTACTTAATTATTCCTCTGTCCATTTGAAAAAAAAAATCAGTAAATAATCACACTTCAAGATGAATGAATTAGTATAATAATATTAATCAAAGTTCAAAACGAGAGTAGTGATGCTAAAAATTATGTAGCTAGCTAGCTAGGTGTGTTTTAGATGTACAAAATATGATAAATTAATAGTGATGGCCAGAGTTTACACACTTTTAATCCATTTTCCTCTCTATATACATACTTACAGGCAAAGCCTCGGCTGAAAAAAGCTACGTCCAATGGCAACTACAAAGATCTTGTTGACCCCAAAATATTGATGGAAATAGATAAATACAAGGAGGAAATGGATCGAATGATAGTTTGTGTTGCAGCTTGTATACATGCTGATCCACATAATCTATAAGCAAGGTAATTTCACAATTACAGATCAAACACCTCTTTTTTTTTTTTTCCCCTTTAACTAAAGTGATGTAGAAACTGCAATACCCATAAAATAAAAACCAAATTCGAATTGCTTAACTTATTTGATTATAGCTACAATTAATGACAATATAATTAAATTCATTTATCATAATCTTGTTTCATTAATTTTTCTGCAAATCAGGTTGTTCAAGTCCTGGAAGGAGACATTTCCCATAACGAACTTTCCGAAGGGTCTCTCGAGCAAGAATAAACTTTTCGAAGGGAATTACAGTTTGGCCATTGAGAATGGTGAGAAATTGCACACATTTTATTTTTCTTCTTTAATTTCTTTTATGTGTGTAGAAACATTTCCGATTCGAATGAATAATTGTCCTATATGATGACATTTTGGCCTGTGTAAAGAAACATTTCCAATTTGAATGAATAGTTGCATAAGTATATAATGATGTTATCATAATCATTTAAATATGAGTGATAATTGTTGTAGCGGGCCGCTGTTTATTATTTTTTTTTTGGACAAAACTGCCCCCTGCTTACATGGGGGCAGTATTATTTGATTGGTTTTTTTATAAAATCCCCCTCCCCCCTATTTTTTTAAGCAGACCGCTGCTACAAGAATTATTTTTGTTTATATATATATATATATATTATAAAATTGGTAAAAGAATCATCAGGCAGTGCACCAAGATATCCTAACTAGATTAGCACCTCTATAGCACCAACATCACTTGAATCTTTCAACCATATTATTAAATAAAAATAAATGAAATACAAGGTCATAAGAACAACCAACAAGGAAAAGCAAAACAAAGAAAGAAGCTAACAAAATCTTAAATTCTCTCTTCCCATAGCATCATGAACCATAACTTCATGAATCTCTCGAGGATATGAATCCCACCCTTGAATGAATTGAAGACCAATAACAATAACAGAGAGACGATATGCAACACAATTCCCTTCTCTAAAAATGTGACTGATATGAACATTAAGTCTGTCAAAAGAATGCAAACAATCTTCCCAATCCTGACACAAACACGTAGGAACAACTGCACTTTGATGATGAATCAAATGAACCACCAAGGCCGAGTCACATTCCAATAAGAAATTAGCTGAAATCTTAGCCTCAAACGCATAAGCAGAGCCTAACGGAGCAGCAAAAGTAGCAATGGCCAACCCCTCGTGATCACGGAAAACACCCCCAGCCCCTACTATGCTCGGTGCGCCATGAGTAACACCATCAGTGAAAATGGAGAAGTTATACAGTGGTCCAGGACCACCAACTCATCATGTCTAGTTGGAAAGCCAATCCAATAATAGTTGAACAACTCATTAAAAGGAAGGAATCTGAAAACCTAAAATGAAATGGCTGAACCCGTCATACCTTGATTTAAGGAAATCATATCTTACAATTAATTAATTAATGTATTTATTTATTTATTATTATCTTACTTGTTTTAATATAATTGGTTTAGTTTTCCAACTAAGCAATGGTCCAGGACCATTATATAATTTCTCGTGAAATGGTACAAGCATATGCTAAAAAATGGTACAAGTAAAATTGTGTTTTTCTTTTTTTTTTTTTCATTAGAAAGAGGCAAAAGCCTCATGAAAACTTAGTTATCTGGGTATGTACTTAATTATTCCCCTAACCATATGGAAAAAAAATTCTTTTTTTTTTAAAGATGGAAAAAAAATTCAATAAATAATCACACTCCAAGATGAATGAATTAGTATAATAATATTCATATAAGTTAAATTTAAAAAAAAAAAAAATCTCTATCTTAATTTAATGTGATGATGGAGAATAAGAGAAAGTCTTTTATTTAATGCTTATTTACCGAGAAGGTAAATTTTATGTTTATACTATAGTATTATTATTTTTTTCAGAATATATTTGATGAACTTGAAATTATTATTTTGATGGTAATTACTTATTATTTATTAACCTAATTGAGATTAAAACAATAAATATAAACAAAAGAAGCAAATTATTTATCATATACAAAGCTTGAGTTCTGCTAAGAGTTCATAATACTTACTAGTAAAAGGAAAAAAAATATAATCCGGCTAAAAATATTTAGTAAATTAAAATTAGGCTGAGCTTAACTCCTTCCACTTACAATCATAAAAATACTTGTCTTCATTGTTTAAACAACTTATCATGAACCTTCATTGCTTGGGGATTAACTGTGCTTGACTCTCCTGAACCTGACTTAGTTCGGCTCATGTGTGTAATGACCTTGAAGGTCTTGGTGTTCATTCGCAGCTCGTAGTGTGGTTTCTTTGGCTGTTCTGGGCTTTGCCCTACTGTATTCTCAACCAAAAAAAAAAAAAAATCATGCATGGAAATTGAACCAACAAAAGACCACCAGATCATTTTTTCATTGGAAATTGTTGGCTTCCATTTCGGCATTTTAAAGAAAACCCACCGAAGACAATAAATAGAAAGGACAATGCTTTCGTTAAACAGCAAGCAAAACGATAGAAACAGCAATCCTCAGATTGCAGAAACCAACAACTCCAAATGAAAAATTTGACCGAAATTTTGATTTGGGTTGAGGTAGAAGAAGAGGAAGAGGAAGGAGTAGAAGAAGAAGATGTGGGAAGAATAATCTGAGCTTCGGTGTTAGAGGCCATTGCTCTGATACCATAAAGAAGTATGCCGAGAGAAAGTGTTTTTTTTTTTTTTTAAAGACCCAGAGAAAGTGTTTTTGTATATATTGATCTTGATAATATTATGTACAGAGATATAAGTACATGATTGAATAACTAAACGAAATATAGTTACATGAGATTAGTATTCATAACAAATACAATAGCAGCCTAGGTATCTCAGTCTGACGGGCTGCTTGTGGTTCTAATAAAAATGACCCACGTAAACTGCTACATACCAAAGACGAAGACAACGTAAGAGAATAAACTCTGACATATATACCAAAGACAAAGACAACGTAAGAGAAAATGACCCACGTAAACTATTAAACGTAAGAGAATTTGATAGAATAAATAACTCTAACAACTAAACAGAGATAATAACCTTAGAATTTATTTATTTATTATATTTATTACGTGCTTCTCTAAAATATGCAAGCATAAAAATCAAACCTTTGTTGTGTCCTGGAAGTTGATTCAGTGCTTTCTTTTCTCTTCTTTCTCCGATATAATATGAAAATAATTCCTACAGCTATCAGCATAATTACTTTCTGCTCCCAAACCTATTCCCACTATATCAACCCCGCTAAAGCTCCCGGCAGCAGTCCTCCCGAAGGCGGTTGTGAGGGGAGTAAAACCGATGGACTCGATCCATTTGTCGGCGGTGGAAGCGAAGCTGTTGTATTAGTCACCGGTAGCGGAGGAAGCGAACCAGTACAGTTGGTGTCCGGCGTTGGTGGTAGTGGTAGTGATAGTGGTGGCGCAGGCGGAGATGAGGTGGTGTTAGTAACCGCCGGAGATATGGGAACAGGAGCGGAGATGAGGTGGTGTCAGTTACGCATTTTTTCCACATGGGTTTGATGGAAGTAGACAAACCTGTTGATGTCTCGACGCCGACAGTGAAAGACAAAAGATCTTTACGACGTCGCTTTTAATCGGTTTGCATCTCCCGACGTCGTTTTATTGTTGCTTCCTTTACTACATTAAAGATAATTGCAAATTCAATGTCTTACATAATTCAAATAAGCATAAAAAAGAAACGTTCCAGAACTCTCCAAACCTCTCTCTACCTCTTCTGAACCGCCTTCTTGCTACTGCATCCTGGAACTAATTTCCGGTCATTTTTGACCGGAAATTGGCTCATTTTCTTCTTTTTGTTCATATTCTATATTATCTTGATAAAATAACTAGTAAATCTTTGAATAATCTTTTGGTTTGTCTTTCTTGGTTTGTCACCACCCTACTTGGGTCTTTGCTTCATCTTTTGATGATTTTGCTCTGCAGGACTTTGGTAGTTTTGGAGAAGAAACAACAGCAAGGTAGTAAAAGATTTAGTTTGTTCAAGATGGGTTTGTTCACTCCCATCAGTTCGCGTCGGACAGCTTTCAGTTTATTCGGTCGATCAGCCGGAAACCAAACTGCGTCTCACCTGTCCATGGCCGGAGATGTTGCACCGGTCGTTCATCTCACGCGGCGCCGTTGTACCGGCGTTCTCTGTGACCTTTTCTTTTTATTTTTCTGGTCCTTTGGTTTCAGTAGCTGTTGCTTTCTTTCCCTGAACTTTCATATTCCTGTAGTTTCTTTCTGGGTTTGCTTCATGGTGTTTATATGTAATGATGCCCAGAAGTTTGTATCTTTTGCCCAAGAGGCTTCTTAATTTAGTATAATTTTGTGTTTTGACCAAAAAAAAAAAATTCAATGTCTTACTTTTTTTATTTTATATTTTTTATAATAATTTGGCTGAACAAAGTGTTTCATCGGTGGCTTCAAAAAAAAAAAAGTGTTTCATCGGTCAACAACTTAAACGAGGTGTTGATTAGGCTATTTTCATCGGTCAACAAAGTGTTTCACAAAAGCTAAAATACTTACATAAATTTGTATTATTTTATCATTCTAATAAAAAATATAAATATAAATATAAATATATGTAAATTCTCATTTTTTTTAATATTTTAACTCGTATAGAACTAATATTTTATTAAAATTAATTTATCTATTTATTTATATTTTAAAATATTTAAATAAGATATAATTTAAATATATGTAAATTCTCATTTTTTTAATATTTTAACTTGTACAGAACTATTATTTTATTAAAATTAATTTATCTATTTATTTATATTTTAAAATATTTAAATAAGATATACATTAATTTACAATTCATATATATATATATATATATATATATTATATAAATTTGAATATATTTAAATTTATTTTATTTTATTTTCATTTATATTTTACGATAATTAAATGCAAATATATATTATTTACGACATAAATATTGCAGATTTATATTAATTAATATATATTGAATATCAAATGACTGGTATATATTTATTAGTTGATCACATATTAATTATTTAATACTAAAATATAAAACATTTAAAATATAAATATTAATTAATTATTTAATACTAAAATATAAAACATTTAAAATAAAAATATTAATTAATTATTAATGATAGTATTAGGTATTGGATATTAGAAGTTATTTTCATTGAAATGATATTTTAAATTTAGATTATAATGTATGTAATCACATTCAAATTATTATTAAATTTTTTTTATTATTTTTATAATTTTATTTAGATCGAATTGGATTGATTAGAGTTTAATAATTGATTAGAGTTTAATAAATTTTGTTCACAGATGAAGTTAGAGAAAAAAAAAATCTCTCACACCAAAGTATCACTATGTCATTTTGATGAATTAATAGTAAAAATTCATACATAAAGTCTTTATGTTCAACAATTTGAGATTTAGAAGTCCATTCTCCCTTTTTCCCCACTCTTGTTAGAAAGGATATTAACTAAATAACCCATCATACAAAGAATTAATAGTGGATCCAACAGATAATTATGATGGTACGCAAGGTGATATCATTAATCATATTAAAAAAAAATGATATTCCCTTCCTTCAACATCCAACCGATTTATTTTCTTAGTTATATATATATATATATATATATATATATATATATATATATATATATATATATAGGGATAAGGTACATTTTAGCCCCTGAAGTAGCCCCTGAAGTACATTTAAACACCTGAAATAATTTTTGGCTCAATTATACTAAAAAATCAAGATTTATTGAACTTTAAGCCCCTCTGTTTAACAGTGCCGTTATATCCACTGTTAGTGGGCCATATCATTGCCACGTCACCCTAGGAAATGCCTGTAATCTTCATTTTTGGTGCTTATTAAGTCGATTCTTTGATTCTTGCATTTCTGTAAACGCTATCGGATTTTGAAGTACAAGCTCAAATTAAAAGGAAAACAAACACGAAATTTCAAGGCAACAACTAGTGATTATCATTAAGCTGTATTCACTGTTTCTTTTTTTTTTTTTTAAGAAAAAAAAATTCCTTGATCATTTCCTTTTACAGTTTTCAATTCTCCATCAAAAAAAAGAAGAAAAACTCATCTGCATCATATTATCATACTTTCAATTCTCCATCCAAAAAAAAAAAGAAGAAAAATTCGTCTGCATCATATTATCATATTTTCAATTCTCCATCAAAAAAAAAAGAAAAACTCATCTGCATCATACTTAGTCCATCAAAACAGGACTAAGTAACCAATAAAGAAGAAGAATATTAAACAAAATTATTAAGATATAAATAAACCTTGGGACCAGTGGGACCGCTTCTCCAGCAAGGTATTCTTGTGGTTTGGCAGTCCCTACAGCTTTTCTTGAGCTCGCCACACTTGCTTGTAGTAGTGTTATGATTCATGTCCTCTGATTCTTGTACCTGTTTCAAAGACAGAGAAACATAATAATTAAAATCATGCAATAATCAATCACCTCAACTCAATGGTCAAAAATTATTTTTTTTTCTTACTTACATCTGAGTTCAAATCCAAATTCATCATTTGAACTGATGTAAAAATGGGTAAAGCAAAAAAGGGGATTTCAGAGAAAGTGGAGATACATTTAGAAGCATCCTAAATGTATCACAAAAGACTATCAGCTGCAGGTTTCCATTTCAAAAAGAAAAGTTGAAACATAAAATTCAAGCATCCTCTGTTTAGAGTACACTCGCATTCATTGGGATGAACTGTCAATTGAAAAAATCATCAGTTGCTGGCTTCCATTTAATGGTTGAAGCCTCAGTAAAAATGTATATGATGAAATTGCTGCAATGAGAAATTAGTGAGATGTGATTAGGGAATGCTCATGCATAAAATTGTGAAGCAACATTAAAATTGAAAAAATCTGTCTGCCTGAAGCATCACTTATGGGCAAATTTGTCATGGTACTACAAATCTTGAACACTGTACTTTTGCTTCTCCTTCTTTCTCCAGTTGCAGAGTCGCTCACGCAGAGGATTTCTCCATATGCTGCGCTGCGCTTCTTCCTTTCACATAATTCACACCACCTATTCGACCATATTACTCACAGATCATAATAGCATCGTCGAAAACAAGAACAACAACAATCATAATAATACAAAACAAACATATTGAAAAATTAATTCAAGAAAAGAAAATATTTGCTTTGCTTGCTTTTGGGTCAATGATGGATTCACTAACATCAGTGTCTCCGTCCATGATTCTTCCTAGTAACCCACAACACCATAAAATTTAGCATCAAGAAATTCGAAGCTCAAACAAGGGAGGAGAAGAAGGTGTTTACTCACAGGTCAATCGCCCAATATTGCTCTCTCTCTCGCGAACTTCTTCTCTGCCTTCTAGAAGACCAGAGGAGCAGCGACGGTGATGAAAGCGGAACAACAACGGTGATAAAAGCAGAACAGCGACGATAATGAAGAACAGAGGAGCAGCTTTCGAAACGCACCGTCATCATTATTGTCATAATCAAGAAAACTATCATCTGGGTAATTTTTATTTGCAGAGATAACCTCAGAGATGAGAAAATGATGTGTGGCTTGAAGGTATGAGAAACAGAGGAAGAAGAAGAAGAATAAGAAAAAAGAGGTACCATTGATTTCTTTAAATTCTACACAAAATCAAGAACTTCAAAAGAAGAAAAAGAGGAGGAAAGATTGGTGGTGGTGGTGATAGTGGCAACCGCCATGGGAACGCAGAGAATTTTGGGTTTTGGTTGGCATCCACCGAAGAAGAAGAAGAAGAAGAAGAAGAAGAAAAAAAGGAGGAGGAGGAGGAGGATGAGGGGAGCGGTGATGTGGCAATTAAAAAGGCCCCACTAACGGATGTTTTAACTCATCCGTGAAGGGAGGGGCTTAAAGTTCAGTAAATCTTGAGTTTTTAGTATAATTGAGCCAAAAATTATTTCAGGTGTTTAAGTGTACTTCAGGGTATACTTCAGGGGCCAAAATGTACCTTATCCCTATATATATATATATATATTGATAAATATCAATATAATTTTATTAAATTAAAATTCAAAAAAAATCCATCAAGATTTGGCACTATCCAGAATCATCAGATTCACCCCATACACCCAAACTAAGCCAAACCAAGACAGATGAAAAAACCTGGAGTGTACATAAAGAGTAAGGGAGAATAAGGAGGAAGAACAAGCAATGAACGGAAACAACAGATGAGAAACCAAAAGAAACAGATTACAACCAAGCAAAATATTCACTATCCCTATGAACTCCTTATTTAGCGAAGGAGTTAGCCATGAAATTATTTTTTCTCACCATGTGAACAAAGGAGCTAAGAGGAAAAGCAGCCCTTAAGTTATTGATGAGACACAACTCATTGTGTAATCCCCAAGGCCAGTCATTAAAAGATTGGTTAACCCAACTCACAGTATTAGAGAAATCTGATTCAACTATAAACTTAACTTCAGAAAAAACTGGATTAGAAATCATAAACTGAAGAGCTTTCCTAATTGTAACTAACTCAGCTACATTTGAGTCAATAATACGACATAGAATGGAGAAGATACATTTTACCACACCATCATGATCTCGCAGGACTCCCCCAGCTCCACCTAAACCCGGTTTACCCAGAGATGAACCATCAACATTCCATTTGAGTCCACCAAATGGCGGAGGCTATAACATTGACCGCAAGTTGCAGGTCTTGAGAGAGAAATAAACCTTTATCACCTAATGCTTTGATCCAAACTTCGGCTCTATGAATTATTAGGAAAAAAATTTTTGAGGCATCAATGGACCCAGCATTAAAAACCAAGGCAGTACATTTCGTCCTTATAGTCCATAAAACTACAAAAAAGATAACCATCCATACTTTCATTTGGAAAAAGCCCATAGGTACTCCCTCTCATTGATCAAATAGACAATGCAAAAGGCAGGCGATACCCAGTCAGAACTCCACCAATTCATAAGGCCATACCAAACAAATTGGGCCAAAGGACATAAAACAAACAAATGATCAACAGATTCTAATTCCAAATTACAAAAAGAACATAAAGAATTGGATGCATCAATTATGCATCAATTACAAAAAGAACATACCCTTCACCGAGAAAGATAGAGGAGGTATATAATCCAAGTACAAAGCTTTGGAGGGTGATTTAACTGAATAGGCACTTTTATGATCATGGATCCATACCAGTCTATCTTTACAGTTGGGAGCATAGTTGAGGTTATTTAACATATCAAAAAGAGAATTTATTTGTTCAACCTCCTATGAGTGCAAGAGCCTAGACCATCTAAAGCTCCATTCCCATTTGAAACCACCCCATAAGCCCGTATCTTTCACTAAGGTAGATTGATCCAACGAAATGCTAAATAAGCGAGGGAATCTGAGCTTAAGTGGTACTTCAATGACCCAGATATCCTCCCAGAATTTGATACCGTCACCATTACGCAACAAAAATTTAAAGCCATTATAGAAGGGCCTATCATACATAGTTGACCAAATTTTCTTCCATATAGGAGAGAAGGGAGAAGAAGATAGTAGAGTATGGGGAAACATAACTGATTGCAATTCATACTTCTCAGAAACAATCCTTTGCCAAAAGTGAGTTCCCCTTGGTGACTTATAATTTGCCATAACCATTTAAAGAGTATAGCCTTATTCTTTTCAAGCAAGCAGCCAACCCCAAGACCTCCCAAAGATTTAGGTAGTTGTATAAGGTCTCATTTAACATAGCACATCTTTCTTTTCTCATTGGAACCTCCCCAGAAAAAATTTCAGAAAATAGCATTGATCTTCTTCCTAATGGTTTTTGGTAACTTAAATAAGGACAAGAAGTAAAGTGGAAGGCTATTAAGGAAAGCTTTAATTAATGTTAACCTTCCACCGAAAGATAGAAATTTAGTTTTCCAGGAAGCCAATTTAATTTTAATTTTAATTTTACTAAGTATCGGGTCCCATACCTTTTTTTTTCTTTGGATTGACACCAATTGGAAGGCCAATATAAGTTACAGGAAGAGAGGCCGACTTACACCAAAGCTCAGAGGCAGCACTATCAATCCATTCCTTTTCAATATTTATACCAATCAACGCACTCTTATTAAAGTTTACCCTTAAACCAGAGACCAAAGAGAAGCACTTGAGGATTCTGCGCACATTAATCAGCTCATGTATGAGTGGCTCACAAAAAAGTAATGTGTCACTTGTATACTGCAATAAAGAAATATTATCGCTGCCAACACAAGGAGAAACACATGAGAGATAACCTTATTCCACCATCGATTTAACCATGATAGACAATCCTTCAGCTGCAATAATGAAGAGAAAGGGGGACAAAGGATCGCCTTGCCTCATTCCCTTAGAGCGTTGAATTTCTTGAGTTGGTGATCCATTTATGAGAAAGGATAGCCTTACAGATAATAAACAATTAGAGATCCATTTACGCCATCTGTTCCCAAAGTTCATTTGAGCAAGAACTGAATCCAAGTAATTCCAACTCAATGAGTCAAAAGCTTTATGAAAATTAAGTTTAAAAAGAACACCACCTCTCCTGGATTTCTCAAGTGAGTGAATGATCTTATTAGTAATAAGGACACTATATAACATATTATGCCCAGCTAAGAAAGCACACTACTAAGGGCCAACAACCTTTGAAACAACAGATTTGAGTCTGTTTGCAAAAAGCTTAGAGATTATTTTGTATAAACTTCCAATCAGACTAATAGGCTTGTAATCAGAAACTTCACTTGCGTCGTCCTTTTTTGGAATTAAAACAGCGAATGAAGAAGAAATTGAATTTGGAATTTGACTAGTGTCATAGAACTGGTTGACGAAAGCCATGATATCAAAACAAATAATTTCCCAAGCCGATTTAAAGAAATTAAAGTTGAAGCCATATGGTCTAGGTGATTTAGCTCCATCACAAGACCAAATGGTTGCTTTGACTTCATCAAAGGATAAAGGAGCTTCAAGCCGATAAGCTTCATCACTAGTAATTTTCAAAAGTTTATCAGATATAAGAGAAGGTATTCCAAATGATTCCTCTAAGAATACCTCACTGTAGTGATTCAAAATAACCTTCTGAATACCATCAGGCTCAGTCACAAAGTCATTGCCGGTAGAAAGACATCCAATAAAATTTTGCCTTGCTCTATTGAAGGCCAAGAGTTGGAAAAATTTCGTATTTCGGTCACCTAATTTGCACCATAAAAAGCGAGATTTTTGCCTCCAAAGTCTTTTTGCTTTTCTTTCTTTTAGAGTTATCTCCACAGAAAACCCCTTTGCTTCGTAAGATTGGATCGAATGTATGAGTCACTAGGATTACAGAGTTCTAATTCCACATATGTTTTATCAATGTCTTCCTCCAATTTGGCAATCTTAGCATCAATGTCACCAAACTCCACCCGATTCCAAATTTTAAGCTTGTTCTTCAGAAGCTTGAGTTTTTTGATAATGGAATTACCATTAAAGGGAACTCTAAAATTCTCCCACCAAAGGCGCACTTTTTTTTTATGAAGTCAGGAGATTACAGCCAGCAACCAAGACCTAAAAGGTCTGGGGCCCTAATTTTGCTCAGACAGAGATAGCAAAATAGTGCAGTGGTCAGATAACCTTTTTAACAAACACCATTACTTGGAATTAGGGAGTGAAGATGCCCATTCAACATTGATAATCATCTTATCAATTCTGCTCATCAAGAAAGAATTACCCCAAGTAAATTTGTTACCAATTAAAGGCAGATCAATAAGTTAAGAGTTGCGGATAAAAGCTTGAAAACTTGTTGAAGGTTGAAGTGCGGAAGAAGAGCATCTGTCAACAATATTCAACGTAGCATTAAAATCGCCTGCAATTAAGATTAGAACAGAATAGTGCATCAAAAAATTTTGAAGTTCAACACATAACATATTTTGATCAAAGGAAGAATTTGGGGCATAAACATTGATAACAACACATATGACCTTTTTAAGAGTAAGAGTTCTTTCAATAGCAATCCATCTTAAACTCTTGTGAACATCGAAAGCAGTAAAAAAGGAAGGATTCCAGGAAAATAATAGACCCCCGAAGAACCATAAGTAGGGAGGTACTCAAACTCAGCAACCGAACCACCCATATTTGCTTGATAACTCTAGAGTTGAAGGAGGGTAATTTAGTTTCCTAAATCAAAATCATATCAACCGATTTCTTCTTGATTAATCTAGCAATAGCTTTCTTCTTAACACCGGTGCCAAGGCCTCTGACATTCTAAGAAATAATATTCATAAGAGAATTTTGTCAATAACCGAAGAAAAAACATTACATCATAGTTACTCATTCTTCTCAGCGTTGAGATTCTCCTAACGGGACTTATCCACTTCATCCAACTCGGTGAGTTTCTCAATAACAGAATCTCTACATCCATGAACAACTAGACTGAGCTTCTCGCCTAAATCAAGTGTTAGTCTTGCTTCACTACTGAGATTTACCTGATTTAGAGATTGCGAAATACTAAGGATTTTATTTATGTTAGAAATATCCTCATCCGAGACTGAATCACCAGTAACTTATGAGTCTGAGGAGTGAGATCTACTACTATTGAACGAATCCCGTTGCAAAATGCTAGACTTCTTATTTCTTTTAGCCTTTTTAGATCTAAAAAGATTAGATAAGATGGGTTTGGAGTGGTGAAGGTTTTTCAATGATCTCACTTTCTTTTTCTTTTTAATTTTAGTAGAAGTAGAAAGAGAAGAATCACCAATAATGGAGTTATTACAAAGTAGGATAGGGGTCGAAGAGGTGAAAGTGGGAGGGTTCAAGGAAGAAGAAGGCGCATATGTTATAACCTGGGCATTCAAAGAGTGAGAGGAAATCAGGTTAAAGGTTGGAGTCAAAGGGTTGAGACAGATGGGCTCAGCTTGTATATGAGGAAGCATATTGAAAGAGCCCTAGAGGGGGGTGAATAGGGCTATCGAATAAAAATCAAAAATTAAAACGATTCAAACAACAATAAAAAGAATGTTGTGAGGGAAGAATGAAGAACACAAAGATTTAAGGAGTTCGGATTCAACAATAATCC
>CATIWK010063939.1:0-11023 GCA_949634005.1 Mallotus japonicus | reverse complement strand
GGTGGTGGTTGAGCTTGGTGGTGGTGGTGGTTGAGCTTGGTGGTGGTGGAGGTGGAGGTGGTGGTGGTGGTGGTGGTGGTGGAATTGGAGATGGAGGTGGAGGTGGTGGCGGTGGTAGTGGTGGCAGTGTAGGTGGTGGTGGTGGTGATGGTGGTGGAGGTTGTGATGGTAATGGTGGTTGAGAAGATTATAGTATATGTTAAAATATTAATTGGAAAATTTAGAAAACATCTTTTATTAGTTTTCTAAAGCCTTCTATAATTTGGAAAATTTGAAAAATAGTTTTCTAGTTTTCTAAAGTTGGAAAATATCATAACTAAACATCAACTTCTGTTTTCCAATTTTCTGGAAAAATTTTCTGGAAAACAAATATTGTTTTCCAAAACTAAACATGCCCTAGTTCTCAATTCAAAAAAAAAGTGAAAGAAATAGAATGGGCTTTTACTATAGTATTAATATTTATATTTATACAAATAAAATTATAACCATTAAATTAATTTTTATTTAATTACAACTATTAATTATCCTTTTGTATCAATACCCATAATATGTATCAATGACTATAATTAAATAAGTATTAATCTAAGAGTTTTAATTTAATTTGTATAAATACATACGTTTGTATTAAAGAATGACTCGATAGAAAGACCTTCAACGTTTTCTAAAAGTTTAATTAAGTCCTTAATATTTATTTATTTTGGTGTAACTAAATCTTCAAAATTTTTTAATATATAACCCTTAAAATTTCAATTTGTTGCAATTAGACTCTAAAAATGTCCATAGATTTTTGTTTATTATTTGATTTTAAATTTTACTATTATATAAAAAAAATTAAAGAAAACTTATTCTAAATAATTTTTAAGAATAAGGACAAACATTTCTACATAATAATTTCTTTAGTAATAATAAAGAATATAAACTCCAAAAATAGAAGAATTTTTCATAGAATAACTTTTGCACTTAACAGTAAACTTTTTTTTGAACTCTAAAATAACTTTTAGAGTGTGTTTGGTATAAATGAATTCCATAAAATTTTGTGGAATTCATTTGAAATTTCAAATATTGTGTGTTTGGTTTAAATGAATAACTTATAGAATTCATTTGCAATTCCATGTTTTTACATTTATGGAATTCATTATAACTAGATGAAATTCTATGAAATTTGTGGAATTTGCAAATGAATTCCACAATTTTTAAGGCTATATGTCGAAAATGACTAAAATATCCTCATTATTTTTATTTTTGAAAAAAATTCATCTCTCACTGCCTCTCTCCTTCCTTTCTTACCTCTCTCAGTACTTATAGCTTATGTCAAACCAGGACTTGTTGGGCAGCCTAGCTTCTTTTCTCTTGTATAGCAAATTCCTATTCTCACCGGAATACATTATTAATATGTATATATAGAATTTTATATATGTTAATTCCATTGCTTTGGTGTGATCATGCTGTCAAATCTTGATGGTATATCCTGATTTTAGTATTAAATCAGACATTGGCAATCATATATGACGTGATATGTGATAAACTAAGGTCACATTCTAATTATTTTTTTTAAATTAAAAATTTATAAATTGGAACATTAATTTAAAAATATAATTAAAAATAAAAATTTTAAAAGAAATTAAATAAATATTTTAAAAGAAGTTAATTATTAATTTGAATGTTAAATAATCACACTTTTAAGAATGTAATATGAAATTAAACAAGAAGATAAAAACACAATCTATTTCAAAAGGGTATTTTCGACCAAAATTAAAATTAACTTGAATTTTAGATTTATACCAAACACAATATAACATATTAAGGAATTCATTTGAAATGAATCCCACAAATTATTCATTTAAACCAAACACACTTCATCAATAAAAATTCATTTGCAAATGAATTCCCTAGTGAAATTGAACCAAACAAGGCCTTAGACTTTAAAATAGTTTCTAAAATTAAAAATTTTTAAAATCTAGGATAATGTTCTAAAAACAGAACAATTTCCCTGATAATAATATTTACACTCTATAACCTCTTCAGCGAAACCATTGGTTATCTCTTCAAGCTCAGTTTGTGAAAATACTCGAGGAAATCCATTTCTCCAAGACAGAGGATACCAATAAGGACTTTGAGGTTGTGCAGATGACGACTCTCCTTCTCGAGCAGGACTAACATTATCTCGGTTGTCCTCTGCAGATTGTTGATATGTGGTGAAATCAAGATTATCTGTTTGTCTGTCATTTCCAGGCGGAGCCTTTGATGGTGTCCAAGTTGCGAAATCTTTTCCCTTCATTACAGCAATATTACATCCTACATGTGCAGATATGGTATCCTTGTGTTTCTTTAAGTAGCTGCATTCCAACAAAATTAAAGTATTAAGCTATATATATGTAAATGCCAAGCTCTAAAGCATCTAGCGGTTTGTGCCACCTGTTATTCTTATAGAAGTACGAAAAAGATTTACGTAGCAGCCTGCTATACGAGATGAGCTGTAAAATTTCTAAAATGAACACTTTTTCAAATGATGCTAGCCCCTACTCATGGGGTAGTATCGTTATGGGGTAGTATAGTTTTTTAAAAAAATTGTGCAAAATAACACAGCTTACTACGCACTATTCATGTAGCGAACTGCTACGTATATCAATGCTCTAAAAAGTATAAAGCTAAAACCACTTAATTTATATATTTGAATTACTTTATTTTATTTTTAAAATAATCAAACAAAAAAATATATTAATTTGTGGTGGATTCATGACTAGTATACAGTTCTTTTCATAGCTTTTAACAGATGCTACTGTAATATTCAACCATCAGAATCTTATAATATCGCAAATTCATACTCCCCCACATTTTCTTTAATCGGTCTAATTCTCGTTATGCATCAGAACAAACCAACCGATGCATCAATTCTGAGTAATATGAATACTGAATACCTGTCTAAAACAATCCAACGAGGGTTGGAGTTTTGAGCTTGTTCGACTGTTACTTTCTCAGGGCAAAATCCAAAAGCTAGTTTAACTTCCATATTCACCTGCAGAAGGAGGCTTTATGCGTTTGTTACATATGCATTCAGCTTACAACTAGAGGAACACACACACCCACCAACCTCATTCTTTTTGCATTGTCTGTAAAATGACTGTAGGTTGTTCTGGTATTGTTCCTTTTTCCTCTCAATTTCTTCTCCAAGCTGTTTAGGTGTAGCTTCTCCTTGCCCTTGGCTTGAGAACTCCAATCTTTCCCCTTGTAAATATATATACCATGTCAACAATATACAACCTACACACACACACATATATATAGCCTAATATCATTTTTTTTTTCTCCTATAGCGAAACCAATAATTCAAAAGAGTTATCTTCCACTGATAAAGGATATAATGAACAAATGAAGCAATAATTAAAAAGAATTGATAAAATAATGAGTATGGGATTGGGAGCTTACAAATGCCACTAATGCCCATGTTTAAACGAAAGCAAGAGTTCTTCTTGCTAAACTCACAAGAAACTCCAAGAACAATAACGGTATCTCCTCTACAAACAACTTGTTTAATAGCCCAGTCCATGGCGTCCATGTTTCCTTTACTCTTACTTGCGTCCATCACAACTATCACACTTTCCCTCGGAGAAACAAAATTCCCTGCTGCCGCTTGCATCATGTTTTCTTTTTTCTTTTTTGGGTATTATTAGTTTCGTGTTTATTGTTTCTTGAATAAAGATGATATGTATATATATGGTAGGTATTGTTTATGTTCCTAAAAATGAACGTTTTTAGTCTTGTAGATCCCCCATTGACGAATGACACAAGGTGAGATTGGTCTATGTATTCTCGTTAATTACAATGCATTGTTCCTTGTTAAATTGAGGAACATTCTCTGTTTAAGTAGAAGATAAAATGTTTTACATGAAAATAAGTGATTTCTTTAGGAGAGGAGTTTTAGCCCTAAGGTGCTTTAAACCCATAATCTGTTAATGCCATCAAAGAAATTTTTGTTATTTGCTGTTCAACTTTTCAATTTTTTAAAATAAATGATACTCGTAAGATTATTAAATTTTTTTTTATATAAACCAACAATTGTTGAGATCTAAAAAAAGTTATTTTTACATAAATGATATCAAATTTGAGACTTTAAGTTAAGGTGAGATGTAATCATATTAAATTACAAATTAATTGACGTTATGTCGGATCGAATCTTATTAATTAAAATCCGCGAAAAAATCTTATCCACATACAAAATGTGTAAAAAAACAATATTTCCTTATATGTATATAAATGATTTCAAGTGTTTTAAATAGAGTGGGAAAAGTGATAAAAACAACTAGTGGCTAAAAAATATTTTAGTTTCGCCGGCTGCTATGTAATGTTTTGTTCAGCATTAAATATTTTTGTTTGTTTTGACTTAGATAAAACAAGAACCCGCAAAAGGGTAAAGCACAACAAAAGCAATATGCGTCTGTTTTTCAGAAGAAGCCAAATACTGTTGACATGAATCCAGTTAGAATATTTCTGGTATTATTATTATTATTATATATACTTCTGAGAGCCTAATCAGCTATGCCATTATACTCTCAGAATGCACAAAACAAAAAATGTAAAACTGGCTATAAAACTAGAATTAAATATTAAAAAAAATTCTCAAAACTGATAAATGCTAGGAATTAATTTCTAACCACTTGTTAAACTATACCCAAATTTGATTCAGAATTCATTAATCTACAATTTAATGTTTTGTCTTTTCCTTCTTCTATTCCACAGTTTATTTATCTTCGAAACTAATTCGATTTCTCTTTTTTAAAGTATATCGGAAAGTGTAAATAGAAAGAGGCAAGAAGTGCGTCTCGAATTGGAGACACCTTAAGATGCTAAACCATTATTTTTTATTATTTTAAAAATAAGTGGTTCAATGACATCTTCTTGTAATTCCTTTTTATCTTCGTGTATCTTCAAAATCTGTATCTAACATCATCAAATCTTTTTGTTGCTTACAATCTTTCTTCTTGATAAAATTTTTTTTTGCGCCTTCGTTCTGTGCACAGACTACATGCCATTTCTTGACTCTATTGTTAAATCCAAATTCAATTCTGATTCATCAAAGTAATGTTGTTTATTTCCAATTTCTAATGGCATTAGGATTCTAATATTTTTAAAAGAAATGAAATATTATTGAACTTCCAATTCTTCTATATCTCCTTCCATTTGTGGTTCACAAAAATTGTAAAATCATGTATTTCAACATAAGCTTCAAAGTGCATTCTAAGTATTAATAGGAGTTCACCAGCTTCATCACAGGAGTCAATTATACGATCAGAGTACACATCTATATATGAAAGATCCGTTGTGTGAAAACTAATAGTAACCAAATCTATGTTTCGAATTAGACAATACAATTAATTTCCTTTCTACCAGTGCAAATGATGCTAATTTACCCAAATTAATATTGAACTGTTTCTCCTTGGATTTACGATAAAAAAAATAACACTAACCAACAACTATTGAAATCAATTGATGAGGACTGTTTTCACTTAAATAATATTTTAAGATTCAACGTGCATGCAGTTATATTAAATTAGTTGGTAAAAGACTTCTATCATCTTTATAGTTTTGTTCAAATTGAATCAAATTAGTAAAATAATTAATCAACTAATACGAAATGGTGTTTTTTTCTTTTCTTTTAAAAAAAAAAAAAAAACACTTAACTCATTATTGTCCGCGTTTTTATGTGAGACCAATAAAACATGAGAGGAAGAATTAGTTGGTGGAGAGGTTAAGAAGCAAACGTAAGCCGTCGTTTTCTGATGGATATTGTTGACATGCATTTTTTTTTTTTTTTAATCTTCCGTTTGAGGAATATTTTTCAGATATACTATAAGATACGTGCGGTAATTTGTCACTTTCGCAATGAATAAGAGCGACTGAGGAATTATTTGACTTTTCTTCCTTGTTTCCATAGCTTGAATGAATCTACTGTCAATGAAAAGAAAAAAAAAAATAAGAAAACCATATGTTCTATTCTCAAATTTAGATCAATTATCAATTAAATTTTACTTTTAAAGTAATTTTAATTTACTCTTTTAACTTTATAAATTATATTAATTCTATCCAATTTTATTTAAAAGATCTAATTGTAATTTTAAAAATTATTTTTAGATCCCTGTAAAACTTTAAATCCCTATAAAGGTTCTAATTGTAACTTTAAAAATTCTTTTTTAAGAAAAATAAAATTTGAAAAATATTTTCAAGTTTTAATTTTAACGTTTTTGAAATAAATTTAAAAATTAATTTTCAAATGGATATTTTTCTTAAAATTTGAATATAAATTAAAAAAAAGTGAAACCAAAACTAAATCAAAAGATATGAATTTTTTTCTTTAACATAGAAGACATCACATATATTAAAATTATTAAACATTAATTGTGTGAATTTTCTATATGGATTTTAAGAGTATTGTCCTATTCGAAAATATGTGAACGTATAAATATGACTGAACCCATCAAATACAAATTAATTGATTTATATTAAAGTTCAATTTATATCATTTATATGTCATTATGTTTTGGCAGATGTGAAATTCCTAATTAAAAAAAATCAAGCACAAGAAAGACTTAATCCAACTTTAATTCGAAATTGTACAAATTTAATTTGACTTCAAAATTTTCTAGATAGTCAAATAACATAATTCTTTTCTGTCTTAATTTGTTTTGATATTTTCTTTCTTCTTTGGTGTATAAAGTTTAAACAACAATTCTTCTTAATTTCAAAAAAGCGAAAGAAATAGAAAGACCTTCAACGTTTTCTAAAAGCTTAATTAAGTCCTTAATATTTATTTATTTTGGTATAACTAAATCTTCATAATATTTTAATTAATATATATATAAAGAGTACATTTAAACCCTTAAAATTTCAATTTATTGCAATTACACTCTAAAAATGTCCATAGATTTTTATTTATTATTTGATTTTAAATTTTAAATTTTACTATTATATAAAAAGATTAAAGAAAACTTATTCTAAATAATTTTTAAGAATAAGAACATACATTTCCTAATAATATTTTCTTTAGTAATAATAAATAATATAAACTCTCAAAATAGAAGAATTTTTCAAAGAATAACTTTTGCACTTAACAGTAAACATTTTTTTTTTGAACTCTAAAGTAACTTTTAGACTCTTAAAATAGTTTTCTAAAATTAAATATTTTTAAAATTTAGAATAATTTTCTAAAAATAGAACAATTTTCCTGCTAATAATATTTAGACTCTATAATGGTTTTTCTGGAAATAATAACTTTTACACCCTAGATTTTTAACAATAAATCAATGGCACCAAATTTATTAAGTGTTGAGTGTCTAATTTTACCAATATAGATGGGCATATTAATGGTGTTAACGTTTCAATTTAAGAACATGTTGGATCTAAAAGTATTAAACTAAAATGTTGGGAAATTAAATTTAAAGAGTTAATTGGATTCAAAAGAAATTTCATATTATTTATATTAAAAATATTATTTAAAAAAAATATATAATTGAAGATATTTAAAATTACTAGCCAACTTATAAACTTCAAAATAGTCCTAATTGTTTACATAAAATATAGTGTAAATGTTCAAATAAAAAATCATACAAAAAAATTTAGTAAATTACTGTTTTAGAAAAAATATTAAATTTCATAAACTTTTTTTTATATATTAATTATTGATGGACTATATGCATTCTCAACGAATTAACACCATGATTATTTTTTTTTTAATCTTTATCAAGTTAACCACAATAATGCAAATATAGTAAATGTCCATGTAATTTTTTTTTTTTTAATTTTGTCTCAAATATGTGATTATGAGGTCTCTACTATTGCAGAATATTTGCCAAAACAATAACACCTTTTTTTTTAGCAATAACCAAAACAATAACTTAGGTAACATAAAATTAACCATATTTATATCTATATCTATATATCTACATCTACATTAATGTCCATCTATCTAACTATCTGTTTATATATAAAATATAATAAAACTGAATTTTAAGAAATTAAAACCCATTAAATATTAACATTTGAGGACTAACGAGTTCTATTTTAGAAAGGAAGAGAATACGAGTTCAATGTCTCTCCCTATATCTAAAGTTATAAATAATTATTCACAAAAATAATTTTAAAAGTACTAACTACTAACAATTAACAACTAATTTTTTTTTTCAGTTGCAATAATACTGAGTCCCGTATCACAAGTTAAAATTGGCAAATATCTTTCTACTATAAGAATATAGGTATTTTGTAGTGCACCACCAACCTCTTATCTTTTCCTTTTTTTTTTTTTTCTAAGCCAATTGATACATGTGTTTGTATCTTAAATCGACTTCATATCGATAAAAAGATTCAATCATAAAAAAAAAAAGAGTACATAATGAATATAACTACATGATCACAATTCGTTGATAGTATAAATTAAACTAATAAGTTTTTGCAAAAATTGGAAGTTTATATCTCATGCATCTCATTTTTTTGATGAAAACTATAAATACAATAATTCTAATTTTTCATTTGAATATATTGACTTTCTGATATTATATATATCATTTTTTTTTATCTTTTTATAACTTCATAATTATTTTCTTTAGACATGTTATATAATTCTAATATTATAAGCGTTTGTTGTTATATATATATATGTAGCTGTATAACTTACCATTTTTTTTTTACCTATATACAACTTCTAAAGCTGGATGACATTATATTATTGTAATGGACATGCGTTAAATTTTCTTTTTTTTAAAAAAAAAATAATACTTGGGTGATTATTGAACTTTGTTTTTTTTTTTCTTTTTTTTCTTCTTTGTTTTGTTTTTTTTTTCAAGTTTTTATTGTTACTTTGTAAAAATGGAGGCAAAAAGAGCTATTCAAATTGGTTGTTTTTGCTATTTTTGATTTATTTAAGATTGTTGTCAGGTTATTGTTCTTTTTTTTTTTGCTTATTTTAAGTTGTTTTTAGCTCTATTTTTATTTTTTTTGATTTTCTCTAAATATTATAAAATTTTGAGTAAATGAGTGAGTGAAAATTTTTAAAAGTGAAATATATGATTTTTTACTAAATAAATTCAATAAATACGATTGTTTTTGTGAAATTATTGTTGTTTTTTTTGTTGTTGATATTTTTTACTAACTAAATAAATTCAATCAAAAAAATCAGAAAAAAACTAAATAAAAAAAGTAACAACAACCAAACAACAACGAGACAACCAGAAAAAAAAGTAGTAACAACCCAAAAAAATAATAAGAACAACCTGATACCAACCAAACAACAACAAAAACAATTAAAAAAATTATCAACAACCCAACAACAATCAGAGAATAGTAAAAAAAATTTAAAATATTTTTAGTTATTGTTGGTAACTGTATTTGTAGTAGTTTTGTGGTGGCTGTTGTGAAGTTGTTAGATTATTGTTTGTCCAAGAGAACCACTATATTTAAAAAAAATATATATTAACACCATAGTTTTGAAAGAAAAGAAAATCAACCGTATTTTTTAAAAAAAATATGTGTTTTGATTATTTTTTTAAAAAAATTCCATAAAAAATATAGAAATTTAAAAATATATAGGCCCCAATACGGATATAAATTAAAAAATAAATTCTTACTTTTAACTCTAAAATCTTAATCTGAACCATTTAATTTAAATCTTGTTGACTATATAACTTAATGAATGATGCATTTATTAGTATCGATTTTCTTCGGTAATACCAAATAATAAAAATCTATATATACCCAAATTATTTATGGTTTTACTTTTAACCTATGCAAAAAGTAGTTTCTACTATTGGAAATGGAAACCATTGCCAAACCTATGCCTTGGTAACTAACTCTGAGATAGGGATGACCAGGAGTTGGTAAAATCCAAATGGCATGATTTCTAACCCTCTAAAAACTAGAACTAAGAATAACAAGCCAAGGCTGCTCAAAATAATAATAATAATAATAATAACAAGCCAAGGATTGAGCAGCCCAGAAATTTTTTCTTTCTTTACGACTTTACGTCACGGATAGATCCTTATCTTTTCCTTCCCCTTTTCGTTAAAATAATAATAACAATAATAATAATAATACTAATAACAGTAAAGTGCATCTAAATTTTATTTATTTTTATTTACTTGACCAAACTTATTGTTCATTTTTTTTATAAATAATTCAGCCATACATTAAGAACCGAAATATATTAGCTGCAGTAAGGGCTTAATTTTGATAATTTTCGTTGAAATGTTTCAATTTGAAATTTTTAATAAGAAATTGATAAAAAATCACATTTATATCTCTTAATGAAGTGTCTAACACTACAAATAAATATATAAATAAATAAATAGCTGTTAACAAATTTAATAAAATAAATAAATAAATAAAAATTCAGTTGACCTTATTATCATTATAAAATTATTGGTAAATAAGTTAGTAAATTTTTAACAAATTAAGAGGGCAAGTGATGTAATATGATAAAATAAAAGGGGCAAATAGTAATTACTGCTTAAAGGTAGGGAGTTCGCAAGCATTGGAGGTAAAGGATGAGTATTTAAAAGAATGTCATATAAAAATAACTAATGAGCTAGCTGTCTTCAATTTCTTCTTCCTATGTCAAAACCTTGCAAAAATGACAACATCATGTTATCAAGATGACTATTTAATAACATTTATTTAGATTATTAAAATATTGTTCATTGGCAGAACTAGCCAAGAAAACTTTAAAAGTTCAGTTTGGCTTGAACACACAAAACAAACAATAATACAATAATCATCATCAGAAACACATGTATGATCCACTTTCAACTGCAACATGTTACCAGAAGGTTGTGTCTCTGCAATTCTTTTCTTCACATCTCCAATGGATGTATGCAGATCATCAGTGGTTTCATCCACCTTCCTATCAGCTACCGAGTCAGATGCTGTCTGGGAAAGATTTCTGCCCTCAGATTATCACGATATTCTTTCAAGACTGGTCACTCCCCTTACTTTCTCTTCAAAGAAAGAGCTTTTTCTCCGGCTATGTGACTCGGTTCTC